>JAGKTI010004786.1:34964-47360 GCA_018397915.1 Birgus latro | reverse complement strand
TATATATATATATATACACACACACCCTAGCTCAGTCACACAAGATTCACACTGTGGTGTGTGTACTATCCTGCTACAGAAGAAAAGCACTGTCGCCTATGAGCGTAAAAACCTCGTTTTTACGTTAAGAGAAGCAAGCTTGAGGGAAAAACTCCGAGACGACGGTGAAAAATCCTGTACTAAGGTCAAACTGAATGAAAGTTCGCTACATTTACATTGACAACTAATTGTTATGTAGTGTGGTATATATGATACACGGTGTAGGTGTAACAGTTGTAGTGTAACTGTACCTATGTGTAAAGCAATAATGTTACAAATTAATGCAACAATAAAGGCGACGAGGACAAAGGAGAAGAGGTGGCAGCGTGCAGCAGAAACAATCAGTAGACCTGCACATTAAAACTGCTTCACCCACCAACTGTACCCGTGGAATGAGTCAAGTGAGCAAGGTGGAGCATCAATAGTGTCAATGTGACAATTTGTATTAAATTACAATTACCATCCACCCAGCAGTCAATCCATATACAATAGAAAGTAAACTTTAGCTGAAAATCAATTGACAGCAAGCTTCATACATTTGAGGTTGCCATTATTTTCTTAATACTTTTCCTTTATAACTTACACTTGCGGCTAATAAAGGGCTCGTCATCGGTATCCTTGGCTGGGATCGCCGCGACTGCCTGTTTGTCATCAGTGTCCATGATTGGGATCGCCATGACCGCTCGCTCATAACTATACGCTTATCGCTACAAAGAGCTCGTCGTCGGTGTCTCCCGGTTGGGATCGCCGCGACTGCCTGTTTGTCATTGGTGTCCTCGGTTGGGATTGCCATGACTGCACACTTATAACGATACACTTATTGCTACAAATGGCTTGTCGTCGGTGTCCGCGGTTGGGATCACCGCAACTGCCCGTTCGTCATCGACATCCACGTTTGGGATCGCAGTGACTGTGCACTTATATTTAATAAAGGTAAGTTGAGAATCCCTATGCAAACTTGGGCAGGTCACATTTTAACACTCTGCATGGGTGTGAACACTCATATGGATTTTGTGTATTCTCCGGGAATTCTCAGAGAGGCCCACAGCTCGAGACACACCACAAGGTAATTCAAACACAGTCTCAGATTGTCTCTGCGGGAGTCTCGAACTTCCCCCTTAACCTACAGTACATACAGTATGTATAAGCCCTACACTTACGACTAATAAGGGCTCGTCGTCGGTGTCTGCGGTTGGGATCACTGCGACTGCCCATTCGTCTTCGGTGTCCACGATTGGGATCGCCGTGACTATGGGCTTATAACCTAGGGTACATATGTATGTACAGACCCTAGACATATTATGTCCTGTGGGGCCAATGAGTGAGACGTCAGGTCTGCACCCCATTACCACTTCCCTCTCTCTCACAAGACTCAGAGATTATGGGCGTGGATTCAAACTGAGCAGGAAGTAAACGTTCCTGAATGGTGGTACATTGACACACACTGAAGAAGTGAACAAAACTATCTAGTTCCTGTCCCATTCCTGGCCAGAAAAAGTCAGCACGGATACGGCCTTTGGATTTCTTTTTGCCCATATGACCTACTGACGCTGAACAATGATCCCATTCTAATACTGCTTGGCGGTACTTCGCGGGAACGACAAACTGCAGTCGAACCTCGCCCTCGAGTGTTCGTGACTCACGGTAAAGCCGTCCTCGTTTGCAAAGGAACCTGGCTCGTCCACCCCGTGAATACTTTGCCACTCTACCCTTTTGTTTCTTCCACACAACAGCAAGTTTTGGGTCAGACTGTTGTTCTTGGACAACATCTTGACTATAAATCAGATCTTGAGGGAATGCAATGGGCACCGGGGCGACACGATTTGGAGCCTTGGCCATGGCTCATGTTACTGCAGCCGAAGTCTGACTAGTGACATCTGCGGTGCAACTAAACTTGGCACCTGGTATGTTACCTATAATGAGGTCAAACATGGTTCTTGCATGACAACTGCAACTGTTGAACCTGTGTAAAAGGGAGATGCTACCTGGATACGTGCCTCAGAGAACAATCTCACTGATCCGTCAATAAGCTGAGCTTGCATCTGTCTGCCAGTATATTCTTCAAGACGAACAAGACTCTGCCTGACAGTGCAATCTGAGGAACCATTGTCTCTCAGAACATTAACAGAAACACCTCCCACAAACCCAGGCTGAACAAGGAAGGCACTGTTACCTGTGGGAGGGCCTGTGGAGAAAGCGGCCAGCCACTAATAAGGCTGCATGGCACTCAACTCTTCAAACGTGACAGGACTATATGCCTTAGGGGTCGTACCCAAACTAGGTGCACGAGGAGTTGTACTCACCATCTGGGGACCAGGAGCACTGACGGCCTGTGGAGGAGAGTTCACCATCTGAGGGGGACTAGTGAACTGTGAAGGAGGACCTGTGCTGGTGGGGATGGCACCATCGTGCGCCTGTTGGGGAATGAAGGCTGCATTTGCCTCCTGCCTCCTATAAAGTGGGGCTGGTGCTGAAAAGGTTTGTCCCGCTTGTCGATTGTGTGGCTGATACTGCTGCTGCTAAGGGTACTGCTGCTGGATAGGGTACTTGTTGTACCTCTTCCAGTCAGGTTTCTGTGTATTCTGCCCCTGGTCCTTCTGCCATTTGCCTGGACCATGACCATTATTCAGAGAATGGCCTTGATGCTGGGGTTCAGTCTGAGATGACTTCCCAGTCTTAGCAGTATCTGTCCTGTTCCAGGACTGCTGCTTACGAGTTTGGTACCCGTACGCACTAAAGAAAGCATCAGCCTTTTCCACCATTTGGTTTGCATCCTTCACTTTGGACATCTTGAGCTGGGCCATAAGCTCAGCAGGCCACGACTTTTCCAGCTGTGTGCGCAGCACAAGGTCGATTATTCCCTCTCGCGTGCTAGGAGTCTTGTCTTCATCCACTCGCCTAAGTATGCCGTGAGACGGTCAAGGAACTGAACAGCTGTCTCCTTTTCCTGGAGACGCGCCTTCATGAACTGATTCCTAGCGTCATCAATGGTAAGACCATACGCTTTGATAAGTGCGGTCTTCATCATCCCGTACGTGAGATTATCTCCGCAAATTCTGTGGAGAATGTCGAGGGCAGGGCCCTCAAACAGGCTAATGAACTGAAGCTGCTTAGCTGCCTCATCCAGATCGTACAGCTGTGCCATGTCTTCGAAACGAGCTATGAATGGCTCAATTTGCTCGCCTTCCTTGTAAGAAGGAAGCTTGAGAAGTGGAGTTCCTAGAACAGGTGCTGGGAGAGCACTCGTGGAACTTGGGTTGGCTGCACCTGATGTGCCTGAAGCCAAAGAGTCTCACTTCAGCTTCAGCACTTCAAGCTTGTGTTTGTCGCGTGCCTCGCACTGTCGCGCTCGTGTTCACGTTCTCGCTCTCGTTTCTCACACTCACGCTCCTTCTCGCGTTCCTCGGTCTCATGCTCTTTCTCGCATTCCTCGTGCTCACGCTCTTTTTTGAATTCCTCGCGCTCTTTCTGATGTTCCTCGTGAATGAATTCACGCTGTTCTTTTTCGCGTTCACACTGAATTTTCCGCTCTTCACGGGCGGCATTCTCGCGTTGGTGCTCGTAACTGCAGCGTGACAGGACATAATCTCTAATTTCCTGGGGGTTAGTAAGCCCCACATCCTTGGCTTCCTGTAGGTGTGTACTGGCTTCCATGATGCTCAGATTGAGACTGAGTGAAGACTGAGACTGATATGCTGGCTGGTGTGCAGCAGTTTACCTAACTAAGAGTGAGTGAGTAATTCTGGTAATAATTTCAAGCTAGGAGTTTATATCCTGGAATGAAGTATCAGCCATGCAATCGACAAGCGGGACAAACCTTTTCAGCACCAGCCCTAGTGTATTGGAGGCAGAAGGCAAATGCAGCCTTCATTCCCTGACAGGCGCACAATGGTGCCGTCCCCACCAGCACAGGCCCTCCTTCACAGTTCACTAGTCCCCCTCAGATAGTGAACTCTCCTCCACAGGCCGTCAGTGCTCCTGCTTCCCAGATGGTGAGTATGACTCCTTGTGCACCTAGTTCAAGTACGACTCCTCGCGCACCTAGTCAAAGTATGACTCCTCGTTCACCTAGTTCGAGTACGACCTCTAAGGCATCTAGTCCTGTCACGTTTTAAGAGTTTTGTGCCTTGCAGCCTTATCAATGGCTGGCCGCTTCCTCCACTGGCCCTCCCACAGGTAACAGTGCCTTCTTTGTTTAGCCAGGTTTGCGGGAGGTGTTTCTGTTAATGTTCCGAAAGACAATGGTTCCTCAGATTGCACTGTCAGGCAGAGTCTTGTTCGACCTGAAGAATACACAAGCAGACAGGTCCATGCTCAGCTTATTTACAGATCAGTGAGATTGTTCCCTGAGGCACATATCCAGGTAGCATCTCCCTTTTACGCAGGTTCGAGAGTTGCAGTTGTCATGCAAGATCCTATGTTTGACCTAATTATAGGTAACATACCAGGTGCCAAGTCTAGCTGCACCGTAGATGTCACTGCTCAGACTTCGGCTGCAGTAACATGAGCCATTGCCAAGGCTCCAAATCGTGTCGCACCAGTGGCCATTGCATTGCCGCAAGATCTGATCTGTAGTCAAGGTGTTGTCCAAGAACAACAGTCTGACCCGACACTTGCTGTTGTGTGGAAGAAACAAAAGGGTAAAGTGACCAAGTATTCACGGGGTGGATGAGCCAGGTTCCTTCGCAAACAAGGACGGCTCTACCGTGAGTCACGAATACCCCAGGGCGAGGTTCGACTCCAGTTTGTTGTTCCCGCGAAGTATCGCCAAGCAGTGTTAGAAAGGGGTCATTGTTCAGCGTAGGAGGTCACATGGGCAAAAAGAAAACCCAAGGCCATATCCGTGCTGACTTTTTCTGCCAGGAATAGGACAGGAAATAGATAGTTTTGTGCACTCCTGCAATGCGTGTCAAAGTACCACCATTCAGGAACGTGTCCTTCCTGCGCCGTTTGAATCCATGCTCATAATATGAGTCATGTGAGAGAGAGGGCAGTGGTAATGTGGGTGCAAACCTGATGTCTCGCCCTTTGGCCCCACAGGACATAATATGTCTAGGGTCTGTGCATACGTATGTACCATAGGTTATAAGTCCATAGTCACGGGGATCCCAATCGTAGACACCGATGACGAATGGGCAGTCGTAGCGATCCCAACCACAGACACCGACGAGGAGCCCTTATTAGTTGTAAGTGTAGGGCTTGTACATACTGTATGTACCATAGGTTAAGGGGGAAGTTCGAGACCCCCACAGAGGCAATCTGAGGCTGTGTCTGAATTACCTTGTGGTGTGTCTCGAGCTGTGGGCCTCTCTGAGGATTCCTGGAGAATACACAAAATCCACATGAGTGTTCACACCCATGCAGGATGTTAAACTGTGACCTGCCCAAGTTTGCATAGGGATTCTCGACTTACCTTTATTAAATATAAGTGCACAGTCGCGGCGATCCCAACTGTGGACACCGATGACAATCAGGCAGTTGCGACTATCCCAGCCGCAAACACCGACGACGAGCCCTTTGTTAACAGTAAGTATAGCTATAAGTGTGCAGTCACGGCGATCCCAACCAAGGACACCAATGACGAACGGGCAGTCGTGGCAATCCCAACCTCGGACACCGATGACGAGCCCTTTATTAGCCATAAGTTCAGGTTATAAAGGGCAAGTATTAAGAAAATAATGGCGACCTCAAATGTATGAAACTCTTGCTGTCAATTGATTTTCCGCTAAAGTGTACTTTCTGTTGTATATGGATTGATTGCTGGGTGGATGGTAATTGTAATTTAATACAAATTATTTGTCACATTGACACTATTGATGCTCCACCTTGACTCATTCCACAGGTACAGTTGGTGGGTGAAGCAGTTTTGATGTGCAGGTCCATTGATTGTCTCTGCCGCACTCTGCCACCTCTTCTCCTCTGCCCTTGTCACCTTTATTATTGCATTAACTTGCTTCATTATCACTTTACAGGTAGGTACAGTTACACTACAACTGTCACACCTACACGGTATCACATACACCACCCTACATAACAATTAGTTGCCAATGTAAATGTAGTGAACTTTCGCTCAGTTTAACCTGAGTACAGGATTTTTCACCGTTGTCATGGAGTTTTTCCCTCAAGCTTGCTTCTCTTAATGTAAATACGAGTTTTTTACGCTCATGGGGGACAGTGCTTTTCTCCTGTAACAGGATAGTACACACATCACAGTGTGAATCTTGTGTGACTGAGCTAGGGTATATATATATATATATATTGTTAAATTTTTCCAAGGAAAAATTTGATTTTCCAGGGGCTTAATGTTACGAATTTCCTACATCGTGAAATTATGTATCGTAAATCATGACATTGGGTGATTTGTAGGATCGATGAATAGTTCTGAAATCCGTGAGAATTCGCCATTCTCTTAACCATCCACTTGTGTACCTATATTTGCATCAGATTTTTAAAACTTTCGTCATTCTCTCGCGAGACTGTCTTTATGTACAGACAGTGCATTCCTATGAGCGATAATTTCTGAATTGTCGTTTCCTTGCACTTGCCTCCCTGGCCGTTAGTTGGTCACGCCTCTTTCACACGTCCCTTATGTTGGACACTCAAACACAGTTAGTCATTCCTTAGCAGTCACGAAGAGTGGGTTTGCGATACCCAACACGGATAGATTTCTTCTAGTGATCTCAAACATCCTTCAGTATCCGTGTTTTCCCGAATCTTCCACCAACCTTGTGATCGACTATAGCAGCAATGGTCTCATCTCCACTGATTAGTATTTCTTTTATTTTCCTAGGCTAAGGTTTAAATTATTTAGCTCAGTACTTTATTTAGCTATTTGTTTGAATGCTTGAGTGAGTGCATTTCCCTTTCTTTGATTCAGTACAGGGAGTTGCCAAACACTACCCTCTCTCACTAGGGCCGCTCCAACATCCACTGCCCGACCTTGTATCTCTTTTATAACCCCATCCATGTACAGATTGAACAACCATGGAGACATGACACATCCTTGTTTCAATCCAACCTTCAAATGTATTTTTCACTTATTATCATGTCTTTTTTATTTGTGCCTGTATTAGATCATAATCATAAACAGGTGGTTGTGTGTGTTTTGCAAAAGAGGGCAAAGATGATATTTTCTGCCTGGGTCGAGATAATGGGTGTAGTTGTGCTTGTTTAGGCATGGCTGGGAGTGAAAAAATTGAAAATCCACTCATCACAGCAGCAGGCTCTGAACTGCTTGATGGGGTATATGGGACTGTAGTGTAATTCAGTCTGAAGACATTCAGAACGTTCGTTCACTTCCCAAAAATTTTAGCAGCTTTTTGTAGGCCACGCTCACACGATGCCAGCGCCATTTATTGGCTAAGCGTCATTCGACGCCAGCTGCCACGGAGGGGTTAACCACCACCACCACCCATTCAGGCAACCTCTCACGCCCACCTGCATGATACACATCCACACCCATACCCACCACATTGCTCACCACAAGCAAACCACCCACACCAACACCCAACACAACCCCCGTCACCTTCCCTAGACACCAAGCCCGGTGGAAGATTCCACCCCGCCAAATCCCCAGGAGAAAGATGTCCACGCCCCCAACACCTGAGCATAAAAAACGACCAGCTCTGCCACTAGCAAGCATTCAGCCAGGAACCACCATGTTGTCCACCATGCGAATTAAATGAGTGACCTGGCTCCTACCTCATGGTCGGCACCACTGAATACTGGGCACCCAACACCTCCTCTGACTCCTCCACAACATACACCACACCTCCACACTCCGTGTGCCATACACGCCACACTAACCACAACCACCAATCTCACCACACTAAACTGAACTGCTTTCCTCCACCACCTCACACCCACACAACAATCCGCCCTCGCAGACACACACCGCCTCCAACAACGAGGATGTGGTTGGAGGTGGTGGTGGTGGTGGTGGTGGTGGTGGTGGTGGTGGTGGTGGTGACGATTTTCTGGTTGTTATTGTTTCTGTTGCCGCAGGTTCATCTGAATAAGAACTCAACAGACTGAATTTTAAAGTTGTCCTTTTCTTGAGATCCAGCATCGCCATTTCGGGGGACAGATTGTTAGGGGACGTTTATAGGAAGGCAATGGAACTGCCCAATTATATTGATGCCACATCATGAATGCCTCGCTTTTTAATACCTCTCTTGATAATACGTTTGTTAAATGTCAACAACCCGTTTCTGTCTTGCTGTACTGTCACCATTTCAATGCATGAAGTGTGAAGAAGAAGAAGAAACAAACTCATTTGTATATTCTGCTATAAATAAAATGGTACAAAGTACGTTAAGAATTAGGGTCATGTCGCTTTCGTTTGATAGTATATTCATTGCCTAAGAGTAGCAAGATTAGTTAATGATAATACCTTCTGTTACGAGCTGTTATAGACGTGGGAAAAAAAATAATGTGAATTACTTCGTTTTTTATTTTTTTCTGAATCTGACTTTACA
This sequence comes from Birgus latro, assembly GCA_018397915.1. Taxonomy (NCBI): domain Eukaryota; kingdom Metazoa; phylum Arthropoda; class Malacostraca; order Decapoda; family Coenobitidae; genus Birgus; species Birgus latro. The sequence continues at coordinate 38,844 of JAGKTI010004786.1, read as the reverse complement.
TACACCTCATAAGAGTATAAGGACTTGTCAACTAATTTTTTTGTTTGTTTTCCTTTGGGCTAAAAATACAATATTAATACAGTGTGTACCCCTGGACTCATTTTCTACGTTATTCATGCTTTCCCCAAATGATTAGTAATAGTATGAATGCAACAATAATGATGCCTTAAGGCCGAAGAGGTCAGATACTAAATTATGTTATGGGCCTGTTTTATGTTAATAAAACAAAAAATCTGCCAGCAGGAGTCATATGGAAAATTAATCAGTCTAATGATTGTCTTGTATGTCCAGGTGAAGGGTGAGGCTCCGACACCAGCAGCCTCTCCACTACAAAGGCCACACTGCCCAGGGTGATGCCCGCTAGGAGAAGCAGCAGAGGTCCCTGCACATGGATAATAGTCAGACTCCTGAAATTAGTTTGGCTGTGTTCGGCTCCATCCTGCCCTTGCTGTTTTATTTCTTCCCTCTGTTTCATTCGACTTTCACGTGCAGCGGCTTCTAGTGTTTCCTTTTTCCACTGCTCATACAGACCAGCCTGAAAACAGAAGTTCCAGCAGTGACTCGTGAAAGAACTTAAATAGTCTTTGTCAGGTCCCAGTGTAGTAAGTGTTCTAGTTTTTATGTAAACCTTGTAGGAATCTCTTAACCAATAGTGTTATAACATTTATATTTTTTTTCTCCTATATTCTAATGCATTGGACATACTGAATTTATGCACAGCGATACATGCATAGTGTATAATGACAATACAACATGTTAAGAATCGTTTTAACAATTTGTTCCACAACTCTGATAAAGCAAAATCATTAAAAACAGTGCATCAATCTAGGCTGGTCACTCCTGCCCCTTATTCAATGTAAACTGGTTTAGTGAGCTATAGTTCAGGCAACAGCTAAGAATACTGTGCCCCCCTCCCCCCCTCGTACTCAGTGGTACTATCACCACATTTTATCGGGCTGTTTGGACTATTTCGATATACCATAATGTGGCCTAAAACAATGTGGTCGTTACTTGTCCCTATGTAGCATGCTTTTGAACAGTCAGGCTTCACCGTCATTAATTACTTCTTTATATTATTATTTGGAACGTACTCTTCGTGCAAGTGAATCGTACAAATACGATAATTAACGCAGTATTTTGCAAAAACAAAACGGATACCTTAGTGCAATGAAATGGGGCCAACACTTTTTAAGGATGCAAAATTCTACATTAGATACTGTATAATGCATCTAAAAAGAATGTTTGCTACTTTGTTACAGGGTGAAAATATAAATAAGCACTCTTTAAAAAATATGAATGCTAAAATATTTTCGTTACATTCAGTAAAGATATGTAAAACTCTGGTGTTTAATCGCTGGACGGAGACTTTTGTCAAGCAAATTATCTCATTTAAGTCATATGGCCTTTGTTCAAGCATGGACCGTATCACATTACCTGTATACGAGTAAATTCTTAATAATCTATCTATCTCTATCTATTGCCAGACGCCTCAATCCCGCATGGGGTGGCCACTAACAAATTGCTTCCATGTCGCTCTGTCCCCCGCCATTTCACTACCCCGCTCCCAACTCACACCCCCTCTCTCATGTACCTCTCCACTCCATCCCTCCATCTCATCCTCGGCCTCCCCCTCCCTCTCTCCCCCTCCATCTCACTCACATACACTCTCCTCGTCAGTCTTTCACTCTCCATCCTCTCCACATGCCCAAACCACCTTAACGTGTTTCTCCTAACGCTTCCTATCACGTCCACATCCACACCACAACGCTTCTTCACTTCCTCATGTTCAGAACTTTCGATAATGATCATTCTTCAGTACATAGGCCGATATAAGACAAATGTGATTTATAGATCCGGCTGATATATTCCTATGTATCTCCATTGTTACTGTGGGGATACAGGTATAAATTTCAATATATAACAGGTTTACGCTACATTTGAAGTATATGTCACGTTTTCATGGGCCACCTGGCACAGACTGACAAAACTGTCCATTTAACAACCTGCTCCTACGGGCACATGAACAGCCACTGGAACAATCCGTTAACACATCTTGCAAAATACGTCATTTATTAGTGTATGCTAATAAAATGCCAATGTAAAGCATTACAAATGCATATTTTAGTCATCAAAGGAAGCTTTTCACCCGTTATGCCTCCTAATCTAGTCATCCTATAAGTAGATTTCACCGATATTCGCCTATTAGATCCCTGGGATAACACAAAATAGGAAATGTTTCTTAAACAGATACAGAAAGAGAGAGAGAGAGGGGGGGGAGGGTTGATTCATTGACTGAATATAACTAAAATCTGTCGGCGCAACTGTCAGGGTTATATGCCACGGGAAAACAATGTAAAACACGCAACAAATAAAATGTGCATATTCAAAATAAAGTTAATACCCGTTAGTAGGAATAAAACACCGATAGTATAAAAAGTATAAAATATCAATAACAAAAAAAAAGTAGAAAAAGGCCCGACTCCTGAAAAAAATAAAAAAAATAACAATAGCATCATTAAAACCGTCGGTGGCTCCCCTAAGCATCGAGGACAGACAGTAGGCACCATCTGCCCCCTTATGCTTATGGATGAATCTCTGACGGAGGTCCCTCGGCAAGCAAGTGACAGACAGTAAGGGGAACAAGGCAATCATCAAAGCACGGTTGGAAACCCATCAGGAACCAAGGTGTAAGCCGAGAGGTCCCAATGAAAGCCTAGTAAGAGCCACCTACAATCGCCGAGGCATGGAGGGGAGAACCCTTTGCACAAACACTTTCTAAAAGATTTCTTTTAGCTTATTATGGGCAACACCATTCCAGTGTCTCTGCCAACACGTACAAATCGTGTACCGCAAGTAAGATGTTACATCAGAAGCAGGAAGCGGGTAGTTGGTTGGGGGCTGTTCAGAAGACGCAGCTTTAACTAATGTATCTGTCCTCTCATTGCCCACCACACCAACATGTGCTGGAACCCAACAGAAGTCCACAAGAAGAAAAAGCCACTCAGAAAAATGATAAAACCAATGGATGAGGTGCATTACAAGACTCCAGTTCAGAGGGAGCACTAGGCGAGTCCCCAAAAATCACAAAAACAGATTGGGGGAGAGTAAAAATGATTTAGAGAGAATACAAAATCGCAGTCAGTTCTGCTGTATACACTGAAATAATTTCAGGAAGGCTACCGCTCCTACTAATGGAAGGAAAGGCAACACCATAGCCTACTCCAGCATCAGTCTTAGACCCGTCAGTGTAGACGGGAACAGAACCCTCATGAGTGGAGGCGTGTTTTGAAAAGAGAGAGTGGGTACACCTGAGGGACGTGAACCCTTATACCAACAATGGACCTACAAAATGTCACACGAGGGAATAGCCACAAACTTACCCTTGGGATCCGATGTGGACAAACTGCCAGTCCCAGAACAGAGAGGGCTAATGCAACATACTGCACCCTGTAAGCAAAGGGCTTCGGGAATCTAGGATGAGTGTCATAAACGGAAGATCGCGAATCCTGGGATACAATGGCACAAGAAATTGAGTCCGAAATGCAGTGAAGACGATACCAAAACCTCATCACCGGCTGGTGCTGCAAATCCAAGGAGAGTATACCAGCATCCACCAACAAGCTTGAGATCGGGGATGATCCGAATCCCCCAGTTGCCAGACGTACATCACCATTAAGCACAGAATTTAACAACCAGGCACAGGCATGTGTTGCAGAGTAGACCTAACACCCATATTCAAGTTTTGGAAGAATAGGAGACCTATGCAAGAGGAGGAGGGTCTGACAGTGAGCACTTCAAGAGGTGTGAGCCAAAACCCTCAAAGATTCAAAGTTTTAAGACAAGCCGCCTTAACTGAACGAATATGAGGAGCCCAGGTTGG
>JAGKTI010004786.1:13114-34544 GCA_018397915.1 Birgus latro | reverse complement strand
CATGGTGCAATCAGAATTCATGTGAATCTAAAACCTATTTTTTTACAAATTTTTCTACGGTAGGGTATGCGATTTTTCATTATCGGCTAAATTCAACTCGTCCTACTGACCTCTTATATATCGTTTTAATATATTTCAGTGATACTAGCATAAAGAGCATATATTCAGCTTTACAATGACAGCCAATTTATTATTTTAACGCGAGTATTAAACGTGCAGGAAGGATTTATATAAAGCACCTTTACAGAGAGCGCACATGGAGTGAAAACTCAAAAATTCTCATCAATTTACTTTGCTTTTCTGTGTGAAAACTAATATAAATTACCATAACCTATATATCAATAGAAAGGGAATTTACTGTAGATGGAAATGGTGCTATCAAATTTCGCGTATCTCTAATATTTTTTATTTATTTTTTTTAAATATTTTTCTCTGAAAGGGTGTGCGATTCCTCCTTTTTGGCTAACTTCTACTCATCCTATTGGCCTTTTAGCTATCGTATTTACCTTTTTCATCCATACTGTAATAAAAAGCAACTATTCATGTTTAAAACAGTACCAAATTCATTAGTCTACCATAAAATGTAAGTGTACAGTGGCTGCTCAAGTACATATATTACAGCGTGACTGCGTGCTTTATTTGCGCCAGGCTGAATCTGGCACAGACACAATCGGCGGAGGGCCGAATATCTCAAAGGGTTAATTCCCTGAAATGAGGCCAGTCATCTTTATCCAGACGACAGCGAGGAAGATGAGGCTGAGGTCCACCTGCACTAGCAGTTAAGATTAATGGAAAATGATCGCTGCCATACACTGTGGCAACACATCCCAGGTATAGTCTAAAAGAGCATCAGCTGAGCATAAGGACAAATCAATGGCATGGAAATAAGTCATTTTGTCGTAGGTGAAAATGCCCAGCTCCTCATTTTCCCCCAAAGGGGCCAGGATAACACCCCGAGGGTTGGCCTCACTGTTTCCCCATAGTGGATGGTGACCATTAATATCTCCTAGTAACAGAAAAGGAGAAGGAAGGCCACGAATAAAGCATTCTAGACCAGCACTTTCAACAGTAGCACTAAGAGGAAGATAAAGGCTGTGTATACTGCCGATATAAAAACATTCAGATAGCGACAGCCTGCAGGGAAGTGATGTCCAGATGACTGTATGGAATATCCTGGCGAAGGAAGATAGCAGCACCCCCATGATGACCTTGGGCCGGCAAAGGACCAGAATAAAAGGCATGGTAACCAGATGGACCAGAAGGAACAGCATCTACTATGGTCTCTTGGATTCACATCCACAGAGGAGTAAATTAAGAAGCAAGATGACACAGCTGCTCATAGCTAGCAAATAAACCCCAACAATTCCACTGGATGATAGAGGCCATTGTGGAGGGTTGATGATTAAGTGCGGGACTGTACACCTCGTGACAAGCGAGTGGATTTGGATTGATGCTTAGGAAGGCCCTTGGGAAGTGGCTGCCCAGCACCAGGAACCTGCACCCTATGTCGAACATCCGTGGGCAAACGTGAGGACGAGGAAGAGGAAAGTTTTATAACACTCTTCCTCTGAGGTGGAATAACACTTGGCTTGGAAAGTGGCTTGGAAAGTGGCTCGGAGGCTGCCCTGGGTGATGCAGGACGTCCAGTGCTGACATCAGAAGTCCCAGAAGTGGAAGGAGTCTCCACAGGATTAGAACCCTGTTAGGGTGACATTGTATGTTTCAGAAATGATGCACCAACGGTCTGTCCAACACCATCCCAGGGTGAGGACCTGACCACAGGCGAACCATGAGCTGCAGCTTCCACCTGGTTAGACCCATCAGCCTCCGGGGCAGAGGGAGCAGGAGAGAGGTCGAAACAAGGTTCAACAACAGAGACCGAACAATCAGATGCAGCTTCCACCTGGGTAGACCCCTCAGCCTCCGGAGCAGAGGGAACAGAAGAGAGATCGGCACAAGATTTGACGACAGAGACCTTTGTTGGCCGGTCTTCAGGCTCAAAGGACTCTGAAGAACCATGTTGACGTTTGCTGGATACAGATGGGGACTCAGGGATATCGGACAAGACAGGAGAAGGTGTCACGTCAACATGTACATCCGCCACCACCACGGAAGCGTGCAAACCGTCAGTCACTGATGTGGGAACGGAAGCAGTCAGACTTGCGGGTGGGCGAACATCAGTTTCATAAACTGTACGAACCATGGGAACAGCATCCCACAGCGGACTAGGTGATGGAGTGGTCAGTGCACTGGGTTGAGGTCATCTCTGAGACACAGGGCACTGGCATTCCAGAAAGGACAGAAGCATAAGTATCCTTGGGCTGGAAGAAGTGAGTCTGAGCCCTTTTTTTAGCCTCTAAAAATGAAACCTTTTCAAATGTTCGAATTGACAAAATCTCCTTTTCAGGCAGTAGCGAGGGCAGTTTCTAGAATTTACAGCATGAGGATCCCCACAGTGATAACATTTAAGGGATCCTGGACAGTCACTGGTATAGTGTGGTCCACCACAGGAGACACAGACACCAGGAAGGCCTGCCCGTGCACAGTGGCAAAATCGGCTGACATGTCCATATCCTTGATGCTGGAAATATCTCTTTGTGGTGGGCAAGCATAGCTTCACAGGAAGTGACAGGCAAAGCAGCTTCACAAAAACAGGTATGGTCAACCTGTCGAATGTCAGGAACAAGGTATGGGTCGGGATCAGGACACAGTCAGTTTTCTTCCGCAGTCACTCAGCAGCTACCACACTAGAAGATCTCAGTTGCTCTAATAGCTGTGCATCTGAGAAGTGGAGATCATGTGAAAAAACTACACCCTTGTATCTGTTAAAAGCGGCATGCCTAGCACAGGCAACTGCGGCACCAGAAGAAGAAGTCAGAGCTTTTAAGCAGGTGCTCTCTTCTGGGACACCTCAGTATGGATGCTTCCATCCTCTTGGGAACAGTTTTAGTTTCCCTACCGCAAGCTGAGATGATACCACGGTCGAGATCGAAAATGTCAATATCTAGTATTGAGCCGCCCACAGGGTTCTTTATTACAAGATACTTTGCATAGGATTCTGGCACCGTGTCTTTTGGGCTGAATCCCAGAGCGACCAACCCGATGTGACTCCCTCCTAGTCTCAGTTGGACGCTGGGGCAGAGGAAAAAAGTCTCCAAGGGTCTGGAAAGGCTCCAGAGTGGCTATGAGAGTGTAGGATCCTAAAGAATGTCCTGGGACAGAGGCCATGATGTCAACATTTCAATTTTAGGAATCCATATATATTGCCAAATAAAATTCATTCCACCACCCCTCCACCCACCATGGAGTCCCACAAAGGGAGGTCTTATGCCAAGGACAACACCAATTGTGACCCCAGAGGTAGCAGGAGAGTATATGTGGGTAAGCAGCGGGGAACCTAGGCAAGGATGACTCCAGGACGATAGGAGCCACCAGGCTTCCCAGTGCCCACTTGACCTTAGCCAATGCATGCCCAGCCGATTGACTATCTGTGTTGGTAGATTATTCCACATACAACAGATCTTATATGTGAAAAATGCGTTATGTTTCATGTGGAATCGTCACTGGAGAGGTATCAACAACCGATTCCGATGAAGTACCAAGGGTATTATAATAAAGGTAAATCACTAGGTAGTGTTTAGAGGAAAATAACAAAATACATTATATAGGTTAGTTATATATCCGTTTTACAACACGGATTTATTTGGGAAACTGAATTTCCTTCCATCTACATCATCTCTCTTTTTGTAAAGTTTTCTCTAGTATCCTCTTGATGTTGTGTCCCCATAGGTTATATACTCATTTAAGTCTAATTTCTCTATTCCTGTAATGCATTTATATAACATAATCATGTCTCCTCTTTTCCTTTTCTCCTATAATGTTGGTAGGTATAATTTTTCGAGTCTTTCTTCATAGGTTAGGTCCCTTAAACTTGATGCCTATCCAGTAGCGGCCCTTTGTACCTTTTCAACCTTATCTGTGTGTTTTTTGAGCTGTGGAATCCAAACTACTGATGCACACTCCAATATTGGTCTGATGAATAATGTTACCATTCTCAGCATGTCTTCATTTATATATGTGAATGCTTCCCTCATATTAGCAAGCAGTGTGTACATGTTCCTTGCTTTTTCATTTACGTGGTCAGTTCGTGACAGTCTGTTATAGATAATTAGTCCTAAATCCTTTTCCCTTTCTGATGTGTGTAGGATTGCAGTTTCTAATTTATAGTCCCTGTCTGGTCTTTTTTCACTTTTACCAAGTTTATTACATGACATTTGGCCACATTAAATTACATTTGCCATCTACTGCTCCATTCATGAAGCTTATTTAATTGCTCTTGCAAGAGTCCGTGTTTGAAATTTCCCTTTGCATTTTTGCATCATCAACAAACACATTTAGGTAGCTTCCATTTCCAGTGTTGCTGTCTGTGTCATTTATATATACTAAAAACATAATTGGTGCCAGCAGCGAGGACTGTGGAACTCCACTTGTCACTTCTCTCCATGATGAATAATTTCCGCTTAACACTGTTCTCATTTCCCTTTTACTGAGAAAATCTTGCATCCAATCATACACTTTTCATTCGATTCCTCCTTGATTGTACAGTTTCCATAAGTCTTTTGTGTGGTACTCCGTCAATTGCCTTCTTGAATTTCAAATATTTGCTGTCTACCCAGCCATCTTTATTCTGTATTATTTCTGCAACTCTGTCTTAGTAACTTAATAGGTTATTAACACAAGATTATCCCTTTCTAAAACCAAATTGTCTTTCAGTTATCACATTGTGTTTTCCCAGGTGATTAATCCAAATTCTTCGTAGCAGTTTTTCTAACATCTTGCTTACGACGCTGGTAAGTGATATGAGTCTGTAGTTAAGTGGATTTTGTCTATTTCCTTTTTGAAAAGGGGCACAATGTTTGTTTTCTTCCAAATATCAGGACGTTTTCCTTGTCTTAAGGATTCCCTGAATATTAATTGTAATGAAGTGCTTAGCTCTTTTGCACGATCCTGTAATACCCAACACAAAATCTCGACAGAGCTATTAGCCTTTCCCCTGTCTAATTTCCTCATCTCATCCTGGACCTTTTGTTTTGTTATACGTATTGTTAACGTATGTGGGCATACTTGTTCGTTTTCATCTCTTGCAAGTCTACTTACTTTAGTAAAAACTGACTGGAAATTTTTGTTTAGTACTTCACAAATATCTTGACTGATACAGATTTTCCTCTAATCCATGATGGATTGTATTTTATCTTTAACTTTTGCTTTGCTTCGTATGTAGCTATAAAACGACTTCGGCTGATCAGCACTTTTATTAACAATGTCTTCCCCAAATTGCCTTTGAGATTTTCTCCTTATTCTTGCATAAACATTTTTTACATGCTTATAGTTGTTCTATATCCTCTCTCACTTTTATGTCCACTGCATCTGATGCACGGCAATTCTCGTTTCTCTTTTGCATTTTTATAGCCAGTATTAAACCAGTTCTTTATCCTATGCCATGTCTTTGTGCAATGGGACATAATTATGGACTCCTGTTTAGTAAAATTCACAGTTTTATTTTATATATGAATAACATTTATATTTTGTCCTTTTAGGTCCTTTTTCCCAATCAGTATCGCTGAAGTACTTCTTCAGGTCATGATAGTTGCCCTTTTTGTAGTTAAGCCTCTTTTTATAATTTCCTTTACATCTGACTGCATCATATGCTAGCCTAAAATTGTAATCTAGTATTGTATGGTCGCTTTTGCTGAATGGGGGTGACAGATTATATTGTCAGTTTCATTTTTTTTTTGTCGGTAGCGTGGTCGGAGGGAAGTCGATGATGGGTTATTTAATACAACCAGAATAAAGTCGTGAGACGTATTATCAACGAAGGTGAGTTACAGGACTCTTGGGTCACTGAGTTTTATTGTAGATTTATCTTGATAGCGATTTACAATGATCTTGGCATGACGGCCAGTCTCCTCTTTCTCCTTACTCTGCCCTAATTGTGCTCTCTGGCATTCTCTATCCCCTTCTCTCCCTTTCTGATGTGAAGGGCTTCTCTCTGCCATTATATACAGGTGGGAAAGGATGTTTAGGTAAGGTAGTAGTGTCTAATCGATCTCCTGTGGGCTTCCACGTGTTTGAATACATCATGAGTTTCTTGCTTGTTTAGACTACGAGGATATTTTGAGAAACATATGATAGGATTCTTGTTAGTCTGGGACAACAGACTCTGTAGACATCATGTGAAATCAGACACTACATCCTGTACATTGTGTTATGAGATATATACTAATGCCTATATAATATTTACATATCGCTCGGTCACGCCCACTGTCGTACCAACGATAGGAAATATTGTCCTTAATATATTAATACATATTACAATCAGCTTGTAAGTTAAGTGAAGTATATAATATTGTAAAAGTTACATAATTTGGATAATGTGGTCATTGTAGTTATAAAATTGTACATATACTGTATAACAGTAATATTAAAATAATACAATGGCAAGTCTAATGTAGTCAGTTATACAATATATATGAGAAGGACTTGTTGCATATATTCATATATAAATGGGATACAATAGTATAGTTAAAGTAAGCCTATATTATGTGTAACCCATAATTCGTTATTTTATATAAAACATATATGTACAGTATATACACTATTTACACAGTTTGTCTCACTTGTACAGAACAGTTCTTAACACTGATTCAAGGTTAGCAATTCTCGCTTGCATTCTGTGCATGGCCAAAAGTAATACAACAAATATGATGGAGAAAATCACAAAGATGGCTGGAACTGGGCTGTATACATAATATGGGTTAAACATAATCCTACTGTATTCTTCCCAAGGTTGTATTGTCTGATTTATTAGTTGCATGGCTTCATACTTGGGTGAAGTCAACTTAATGTATGAGCTTGCATTTAAATTCATCCTAGGCAATGGCTGGAAGTACTTGTGTGTGTGGTTGAGAATGGCATAATGGTTTTTAGTGGGCAAGGTGGATAATGTATGCGTCAGGACTGCACAGTAATCTGGTGAGATGTATAAACTGGATGCTGATGTATGGGCTGGAGATGTATCTGGGCAGGTCACAAAAACTGATGTATTTTGAGTGAAGTAGAAGAACTGTGAATGTCCAATGCGTTGATGATGAATGAGTTTATCTGGCGCAAATGTGAAGTTGCAATGATGATGGGTGTCATGATTTTTTATGATAGCCATTTCACAAGGGACTGTCTCAGCTGGCTGAAACGTGAAGATGTACGCAGGACAAAGGTGAAATGCATGTAATGATGTGCGACATTTGTGTTCCATTGCTTTTTCACTAGTGAAAGCTACGGCGTCCTGTTTCTCGGATACCATGATGACTTCTGTTTTGATGTTGATGGTGACTAATGAGTCACCTTTCTTAGAAGGAAAAGGGTATATATGATAGACTGTGAAAAAGTCATCTGTTACGAACGGTACATGGACTACTATTGATGTTGTTGTCAGTGTTGCTTCCAAGTATGGATAATATAACATTAAATTTCTTTCCTCAAACAAAGATTTCAAACCATGTTTATGTATGCCTTGATTAATGATTTGCCTGAGGTTTTGAATGGGTAGTAAATTAATAGTGATCCTTCCGTTACCTGCATTAGCAATTCCTTTCATGAAAGACTGATACTGGAGCCCTGGTGTTGTCTAACTATAGTATTATTAAGTCAATATGTTCCATGATCACTGAGAAGTGTTGGAATAGTGTATTGTTACCTTCTAGTGCATTTACTTTATCCACAATTCCTAGAGTTGATGCTTCTGCTTTCCTTAGGTTCTTTACAATCGTCAGCATTAAGGTGTTCTGAGTGTCAGCCAACTTATGTTGGTATGAGAGAACTTGTGCTATTTTGTTAAATTTGTTATTTATTTCCTCTAGATCATTTTCTGTAGCTAGTTCAAAAATGTTCCCTAAAATTGCTCCACCTAAGTCGAACAGACCGCGTCTGTTATGTGTATTCGTGATGTTGTTTCCTGTCCCAAGTGTATTACTCCCAGCTGATGGGATGTCCTGGATCATGGTGATCATTACGTGCTTAGCCTGTTCTAGCTTCCAGTCAGTTAATTTCATCAATTCAGCTACCTCCTGTGTGGGGTGATCATGTGATGAAGGGCGTGTTAATACCACTTCCAGAGTTCTGGGTGGTCCTGATATTTTCTGTAACATCATTGGTATATCTTGCAGTACGTCCAGACTAATTTCGGTACTTATTATGTCCTGTACTATTGCCGTTGAGGCTGTTGGGGCGATCAGGCACCCCTGCCGTACTATATGTTGAGGATGCAAGTGAGGTGATCCTCTTGATATCAACAGGAACATGATCCATGGAATTATTCGCCTCATCTTTACCTAACGAAAGAACAACTGTATTAGATATCCGTTCTTACCTATAAAAGGAGTCTAAATCGATTCCTAAGTCACGTAAATGCCTTGTTACGGTGAGAGCTGTATTGATTGCACCTATGTTTGTCTGTTTGGTATGCGACCGCAATTTATTCCGATATGTGTTTATTGCTTCAGGCTTATTTTCACAGTGTGTACAAGGATTTTCGGTCGTGTCCGGTGCTTTATAGTTGCAAGCTAAGTTTCTTGAGACCTTCTTTAAGTGATCAATATGAATTTCTTTTTTCTTTGTCACTCGATAGTGGCTTAATCACTGCCTTATTAGCTCTTCTCTTAATTACTCTATATGGGCCTTCAAATTTTGGTGACAGTTTGTTGTCTCTAGTGTGAATGAGGCCATAGACAATATCACCTATGCTGATGTTTGATTCTTTTGCCTTCTTATTGAATGATTCTGTCATTTCTTCCTTAGACATCATTAACTGCTTCTTTACCCATGTGTGTATTTCTTGATATTCACGAAAGCGAAGTCTAGGATAATCGTCATAATTATGTATGAGAATTTGCTCGCCTTCTAACGTTTCGTAAGGGAGACGTTTGTCAGACCCGTAAATGATGAAATGAGGTGTATCTCCTATGGATTTATTAATTGCACAATTGAGTGACGCTTCAACTCTTGGGATCCAGTCATCCCAGTTTGCATAATTGTCATTGAGGATGTGCCGTAGTACATCTAATATTTTCTTATTCTGCCTTTCCACCAATCCATTGGAAGCTGGATGGTAGGCCAAGATATTAACCCTCTTAATATTGTATTGTTTACAAATTTCCTGCAAAATTTCAGAGTTAAATTCACCACCATTGTCACTTATTAGCACCTTTGGTGTGGTGAACCTACAGATCACACTATCAATGAATTCCCGTGCGACTGTTTCTGCTGTTTTATCCTTAATTGGAACCAAGATCACTTATCGTGAGAAATTATCAGTAGCAACAAATAGATATTGATTGTGATTGGTAGTTAAGGGTAATTTAAGTAAATCAACCGCGACACGTCCCATGGTTGGTTAGGGACTGGGTATTTACCTAACGGTGCAGGTGGTATCGTGTAACCTTTATGTTTCGCACATGACTCACATTTGTCTACGTGAGTATGTATGTCTTTGCGTAACGTTGGCCAGTAATATGACATCCGGGCCTGTCTGACTGTCCTGTCCTTGCCAGGATGCCCTGCATGTGGACTATCGTGTACTGTCCTTAAAATGTGTATTATCATTGTACTAGGAGTAACTACCTGCCTAAAATTTTTTCTATGGTTTGCTTGTCCTGGATTTACCCTATAAGCATTGTTTACCATTGCGAATTGTTCAAGTGGTATCTGTAACTTGGGTAATGGCACATCATCGCCTGACTCGAGGTGATATATTACTTTGGACCATACTGGGTCCTGTCTTTGTGCCTGTGAGATTTCTTGAATTGTGGGGATCGATTCATCTTTGTTGGGGAGTGATTCTCGTGGACTTATTGTAGCGACGTTGGCTAATGGGTTGCGTGATAAGGCATCTGCTGCTACGTTCACTTTGCCTTTTATGTAGTGAATATTTACATTGTAATACTGGGTTTTACATTTCCATCGTGCTCTCCTCCCAGAGAGGAGTTTTTCTTGGAACATGCCCACAAGAGGCTTGTGGTCCGTGTATAGATGAATTTCATATCCGTACAAGAGGTCACGGAATTTCTGTAGAGCAAATATTACCGCTAGGGCTTCCAAGTCTGTTACACAGTAATTTTTCTCTGCTTCTTTTATTTGCCTACTGGCAAAAGCAATGGGTAGGTATTTACCTCGTTTATCCTCTTGCATCAATACAGCACCTAAACCTTTGAGAGAAGCATCTGTGCAAATTATGTACGGCTTTGTGAAGTTTGGATAAGCCAAGCAAGGTGCACCTGTAAGTTTATCTTTTAATTCATTAAATGCATTCTTTTGTTCCTCTCCCCACTGAAATACCGCTTGTTTTTTCAGCAGGAGAAATAAGGGTTGGGCTATGTGAGAGAAGTGTTGTATAAACGCCCTATAATATCCGGCGAGCCCTAAAAATTGTCTTACTTCATCCACATTTGTGGGTTGTGGGAAATTTCTTACTGCTTTTATTTTGTCCTGAGAGGTGTGGATCCCCTTTGCATCTAGTCTATGGCCTAAGAATTTTATTTCCTTAAAGCAAAATTTACATTTAGACAGCTTAATTTTTGAACCTGCACTGGCTAACTTGTGTTTTAGCTGATCTAACTTCTGTAGATGTTCTGCTAGCGTGGGTGTTGCAATTATGATGTCGTCCAGGTAGACAAATATACTGTCGCCTAATATGCCAGCCTATACGCTATTCATCAATCGCTGGAATGTGCCAGGAGCCGTCATCAATCCCATCGGCATTCTCTTATACTGATAATGGCCACTATCAGTAGAGAAATCAGTGTACTTGCAGGATTCTGCATCTAATCCTATCTGATAATAGCCGTTTAATAAATCGATTGTAGAAAAGACTATATTTTCTGGTCCAATGTTGTGCAGGACGTCACTTAACACTGGCATGGGAAAACGGTCGGGAATGGTTACCTGATTAAGTTTGCGATAATCAACAACTGCCCTCATCTCACCGTTTTGTTTAGGTACAAAGTAAAGTGGTGCGTTCCATGGGGATACTGAAGGTTCAATGATGTCCAAACTTAACATTTCATCGACATATTGCTTTGCTAGTGCACGTTGCGAGTGAGCAATTCTATATGCTGGTACGTAAATCGGTTTTGTCTTGTGTTTTACGTTAATATAGTGTTTGATTAGATTTGTACAACCTAAGTTTTTACCAGGTAATGCAACTGCTTGTCGATGTTTTTCCAGGACGTCTAGTAAATTGTTTGTCACGTCATAATTATCTGAGCAAACCAAATGCTCCTTTATGCACTCTCTGTCTGTCGAGTTTACTCTACTGGACGTTCCCCCTACTGTCACTTCTCGTATAGGGGCTGGGCATATCTCTAACCTACAAATACAGGTTCCTTTCTTGATCCTCACATCTCCATTCATGGTGTTAGCTAAAATGACATTAGTTTCACCATTTTTATTCATCCAACACAGAGCACTCTTAATTAAAAGGCCATTTATTCTAACCGTCTCTTCTAATGCAATGACATTACAATTTCTAAGCTGACTTTTGATCGAGATTTTCGTGAATGATTTTGGTGGTAGAGGTTGGTTAGTTGGTTGGTGAGATTTTCCTCCCGTAGGAGGACCGGGCTCAGGGTGGAGAGCCCGTCAGGGGATGGCAGTAAACAGGGAGGCGTCCTCTGCATGGCAGCATTAATTATGGTGGTAGAATTACATCATAATTAATGCTTACTGGGTAGATAAGCGAGTCATGATTAGTTTGTGGTTGTGTGAGCGAGTCCTCGCATCCATTTTCTTTGAGTCGTTGTATGTAGGACTCATCTATTTTGGTTTTGTGTGTAATCGTTCTTGTGGCGCTAGTTTTCCTATAACTGCTGGTTGTATTATCAGGAGATGAAATTTCCTCAATGAATTCGCTGTCATAATGAATTCCATTAAAATGTGGCATCAGTATTATATTTTCTTTTCTCATCGTGTTTAATCCAACTAAACCACTTCCTCTGATTGATAATTTTTCTACTACATAAAAGGTGGTAGTGAATGATTTTGTGGTCTCTGCGAACTTCATGTTTAACTCAATCATACCAATAACTGGTATTTCTTTACAATCCACTGTGTGTAAATGTAAGTCTGAGTTTTCCAGAAATGTCACTTTTCTTCTCTTTCTAAAAATTCTTTCTAACTAATCTTGCGTTATTAAGTGCATTGGTGAGCTTGAATCCAAAAATAATGAAATCTCTTCCTCCTCACATACAGCAGAGACCAAAATGCTTTCGTTTCCAAAGAGACTTCCTATGTTGACTGTTTGTTTTATGTGTCGTCATCTTTTGTGCTGGTACGACCTTCCCCCGACCTATGGACGGATATCAATCTTTCAACTGTTTTACATTCTTACGTCCAGTGACCTACTCACCTATGGTGTCTGCAATATGCTTCGAACCCTTTTGCTTTTTCCCTATTCTCCTTTGTTCTGAAATAACATTCAGCTTTTGTGTGCCTAGGTTTTGCGCAATAGTAACAGAGTGTGTTACTTGAGCTGAACCTACGAGATGATCTTCCATTTGTGTTTCTTTGTGTTGATCGATGTCTACTAGGACTCCTGTCAAACTTTTGTACCGCCCTGTTGCCTGGTGTGCGGGAGCGAGTCCTTGAGCTAACCTGACTATGTGTTTGTTTCTGAACTGGACGTGATTGTCTGTGGTCCTTGGCAGGACTTGAATTATTTTTCCCTGCTACTATTTCTGGTACTTTGATTCCTGGTTTGTTGGGCTGTGATGTGTCAGTGACACCAGCTTTACAGCAGTTTAATTCCACTTCATAAATGAAATCAAGTAAGCACATTCCTGGATTATATGGGATGGTTTTAGCTATTTTCAGCACCCTGTCAGAAAACTGACATAAGGCTGATATATAGCCAATGATGTCAACGACATGCACTGGTGACATCTCACCATCCTGTGTGACCCAGTTTGAGTTTTCTAGGCTAGTTAACAAGGTTTTCTTAATAGTGGAAATATCTGATGTCATATCTCCTAGATCTGAGCCTGAGTGTGTTTGCCTAAGGAAGTCTACAATTTTGTGTAATTCTGGGGTTATACCACCAAGAAAATTCTTGCCTCCCGAGAATTTCCTGAGAAATTCTGTCTTAAATTCCTCGAATTTTGTGGCTCTTATCAACTTATCAGAACGTAATAAATTGCCGGCAGGGCATCGTTCTTGGTTTATTCTACCTGAAAAAACAGCTATTTTCCCTTTTTCGTCCGTAATGTGTCGCCTAATGAAATACTGCTGACAGTGTTCAATGAGGGTGTTCACGTCTATTTTGTCTTTTTCTGTACCAGAGAATTTTGGTAGTTCACTCTCTTCATGACAAATGTACACTGGAAAGGGATTATTACTGGAATTCTGTGGAGAAAGCATTGCACTCGTGCTTGCTGTTTTTGTGTTATCCATCTATACAATTTTTGTTTTGCAATCGTCATTTACTGGCAATTTATATGTTTTTCCTGACCTTAATACTCTATGGTCTATGTTATAGTAGACTTGAGGAAAATTTGTATAATGTTCACTATCTACATCTGAAAATTCTGACCAAGTGTCATCATCATTTACTTCAACGTATGTTGAGTCTGTTTGTTGTTCTTTATCTAGTTTATGTTTTGTTTCCTGAGTTTGGTTTTCTGCTGGTTCCTCTGTATTTGATGGTGTTTCGATATTTATATTATGTTGATCGTCTTCTTATGTTTGTGTAAGAGATACAGTTGATCCTTCGGGCACTAATAATGGAACTCTTCTCAGCATAATGGGACCACTTACTACTTTATATGTTACCCATCTCACATGTCAGTGTAAATTGTGTAATTGTCTCTTACTGTTTAGTTTGTGATTTTTCTAATGATGAATAGATGCTTGGGTCATTAACTATGTGTTAGTATTTTATGGATAGTTGTGTAATTGGTGAATTGTTAACTAATACAACCTTGGTTAGAATAAATTAACTCACTAGAGCAGTTGTGGAGATAGAGCCGTGGTATGACGAAAGAGGTGTTGTTGTTGAAGGTCAACAAGTCAGCATCGTTGTTATCACTGAGGTAGGCAGATATTCGCTCTAGACATTTCACACTTCCTGTTGAGGTGGGTCCTTGTTATGATGCATCAGCGCTCGATGTCATCCCTGGAGTAGGCAGACAGGCTGGCAGAAAGGCAGACAGGCAGGTGCGGCAGGCCGTTGTTTTCAAGCACTTCGGCTGACTGGCGTGTTATGATGATCTTGCAGTGCGTGGGCCCGTGCTTTGCTATGGTAGTTGTGGTGGAGATGGTGGTGGGGGTTGTGGTGGAGAAGGTAGTGGAGGTCGTGATAGAGGGTGGTGTTGGTATGGGAGAGTCAGCAGTGTCTTAGCTCATCATACTGGGTCAGACTGTTAGCGCCATTCCTCCCTCGTCACTCTTCTTTATTGTTGTTCGTATTTTCTCTCCTCTTCGTTTGCTTCTTATTTTTTAGTGCTTGATTTCTCCTTAGTCGGTAGCGTTGTTGATAGACGTAAGCTATTGTTTCTCGTAAATCGTGGAGTTGAGGTGGTTAGGACGAGACGTTAATCGGCTTTATTTACCGCTGCTAAGTGGTCGTATTGGGTACGTTGTTACCGCTGCATACCAATCTCGGTGACGTAGTTTTTCGTAGATGGGTTCGTTGTTACCGCTGCACACCAGTCTTGGTACCGTGGTCGGAGGTACTAGTTGGGAAGTCGATGATGGGTTATTTAATACAACCAGAATAAAGTCGTGAGACGTATTATCAACGAAAGTGAGTTACAGGACTCTTGGGTTACTGAGTTTTATTGTAGATTTATCTTGATAGCGATTTACAATGATCTTAGCATGGCGGCCAGTCTCCCCTTTCTCCTTACTCAGCCCTTAATTGTGCTCTCGGGCATTCTCTATCCCCTTCTTTCTCCCTTTCTGATGTGAAGGGCTTCTCTCTGCCATTATATACAGGTGGGAAAGGATGTTTAGGTAAGGTAGTAGTGTCTAATCGATCTCCTGTGGGCTTCCACGTGTTTGAATACATCATGAGTTTCTTGCTTGTTTAGACTACGAGGATATTTTGAGAAACATCATATGTTAGGATTCTTGATAGTCTGGGACAACAGACTGTGTACAGATATCATGTGAAATCAGACACTACAGCCTGTACATTGTGCTGTGAGATATATACTAATGCCTATATAATATCTACATAGCATGCTTCTTTTTCTCCTTTTCTTTTGTACAGGGGAATAATTATACATTGACTTCCACTCCTCTGGGACTCTACATTCCTCCCAGGCCAGTCTGCACATCTTCCACACCTGTTCTACTACTACCTCTCCACCATGCTTCAGCATTTCACCACACACTCCATCAGTTCCTGGGGCTTTACTAATTGTGACTTTCTTCATTGCTTCCACAACTTCTAAAGTACTAATTTCTTCCTCTCTTCTTACATCCCTCTGTCTCTCAGCCATTCCCTAGTCACGTATACTTGCATTACTTTTATTCTTTATGTTCAGCAATTCTTTAAAGTGTTCTCTCCATCTACTCACTTCTTCTCCTTTCTCCATTAGTAATTTATCAATTTTATCTTTCACTCTCTGAGTAATTTATTTGACACCCTGTCTAAACTCTTTACCTCTTTCCAGAACATTTTCTTACATTCCCTCCACTTTACACTCAGATTCCTTCCTCTTCTTACTCTCTCTTACTAATCTTTTCACCTCTCTCTTCCTCGCTACATGTAACTCTCTTCCATCTCTCAACTTCTTCCATGCCCCTGTTTCTCATTCACTCACTATATGCTTTATTCTTTTGTGCCACAACCTGTTTCACCTCCTCATTCCACCATGCTGTTCTCTGCACCCCTTTTCGGCTTTCTTCACCCCACAAACCACCTCCATGCTGCACAGATTTCTTTTGTGAATACCTTGTACACACCTTCCACATCCCCTATCTGTTCCAATTCATATATACCCAATTGCTCCTCCACTTCTCTCTTATATTCTGTCTTTTTTCCACCCTCTTATAACCTTTCCACGCTCCTTGTATGCACTGCTTCCTTCTGTCCTTCCCTTCTTCTATTTCTCCATTTTATTTGGTCCTTGATTCTCACCACCACCAAGATGTGGTCAGAAACTCCCCCATCCTCTATATGCTCTTGCATCCATTACACACCTTCTCATCCTATCATCCACACACATACATAATCAGTCATTGCCTTCCGTTCATTCAGTTCACCACCCACCCACTCATCACTCGTCACATATACGTATGGATCATTTTGCCCCTGAAGAGGGTTTTGGCTATCACGAACCCCCTTCCGGCACAAGTGTCCACTAAATCACTGCCATTCTCAGCCATCCCTGTAGGCACACCCCACTCATCAGCTATAGTACTCCATGCACCTTGGCATTCCCTACTTTTCCATTCATATGTCCAGTCAAAAACACTCCCTCATTCCTTTAAAACTTTTCCGTGCACGCTTCCACATTTGCCCAGAACTCTTCTCTCACTCTGCTTGTACGATCTTGCGTTGGCGCATACACGCACACAATCACCCACATTTCTAGTCCAACTTTCAGTCTTACTCACACAATCCTTGTGCCAACTGATCCATATTCTCTCATATTCTCGTTCGATCTGTTACTCACAACAAAACACACTCCTTCTTTTGCCCTCTCATTGTCACTTACTCCCGTGCATAAAGGCTACCGCATCCACACTAACATTCTCTCCCACTCTCACTTCCCCATTTAGTTTCATTTTATCCACGTACATTCACTTTCGCACCCTCAAGCACCTGGTCAGTCTCACTCTCTTTCACCTCATCATTTGCATCCCTTACATCACAAGTCGCGATCCGTAACATGTCATTTGTTCGGTCCTTAGTCATCACCTTCTGGTCAGTCCTGGTCCGAGGCTTCTTGAGTACATTAAGTTAGCCATATTGTTCACATATTTGACACTGGTTGAGTCTACTATCTTCCTCTTATTTAGTCTCTGCTGTTTATGTGCCATTTTTTTTTTACTTACAATCCTACCTCTTAAAAAAAAAATCTCTCTTCATCTGATCTTCTTCCCTCTTTTCCTTTAGTTATCCCCATTCCTCTTGAGTTAGGCACCCTTTTATCCACACTTCTTTGTACTCCTTTGATTTCTTAAGTTTGTTAGCATTTTTTGATACCTCTTCTACAGTGCTCACACTTTGGAAGGTTACTTTCAGGGGGCTTGACCTGCTTCTTTCATATTTTCCCAATCCCTTAAATTCACCTACATCTTTCTCACAGATTACATATGATACTACTTTCAAAATGTTCATTATATTTACCATCTCATTGTTATATCTGGTGATTCTATTCCTTATTTCTTCTTCACTATTACCATTAAGAGAGTTAGAAAGGGTACAGAGGGAGGATTGGTGAGGAGCAATGTGGCTTTAGGAGAGGGATGGGATGTGTGGATCAGGTGTTTGCTGTGAGACAGATGTGTCAAAAGTATTTACCGAAAGGTAAGGATGTGTTTTGGGCATTCATGGATTTAGAGAAAGCATATGATAGAATTGATAGGGAGGCTTTGTGGAATGTTTTAAGATTGAATGGGCTTGATGGCAGGTTACTAAAAGGAGTGAAAAGTTTTTATGTAAATAGTAGAGCGTGTGTAAGAGTGGGAAATACTGTGAGTGATTGGTTTCCCGTGAGAGTGGGGCTGCGGCAGGGATGTGTGATGTCGCCTTGGTTGTTTAATATTTATATGGATGGTGTTGTAAGGGAGGTGAATGCAAGAATGTTAGATGGAGGACTGAATCTGGTGAATGATGGTAGAGAGTGGAATCTGAAGCAGCTGCTGTTTGAGGATGATACTGCACTTGAGGCTGATTCAGAGGAGAGATTGAGACAGTTGGTAGAGGAGTTTGGAAGGGTGTGTGAAAGGAGGAAACTGAAAATAAATGAGAAGAATAAAGTGATGAAGTGTACGAGGTTGATAGATGGTAGAAGGATGAATATAGTTTTGAATGGTTAGTTGCTTGAGGAGGTTGAGTGTTTTAAGTATTTAGGGTCACATGTTGCTACGGATGGAAGAATAGATGCAGAAGTGAAGTTTAGAATGAATGAAGTTGGAAAGGTGCTGGGAGGAATGAAAAAAGTGTTTGGATGTCGTTCACTCAGAATGGATGTAAAGAGAAGGCTGTATGAGGGTGTTGTGGTACCGACTGCATTATATGGGGCTGAAACATGGAATATGGGTGCAGCAGAGAGGAAAAGTTTGAATGTAATGGAGATGAGGTGTCTGAGGAGTATGTGTGGAGTGACGCGTATGGATCGAGTGAGGAATGATGAAGTGCGAAGGAGAACTGGAATTGTTCGGGAGATGGCTGATCGAGTTGAACAGAGGGTGTTGCGATGGTTTGGGCATATGGAGAGAATGGATAATGAGCGATTGGTGAAAAAGATAACTAGATCTGATGTTAGAGGTGTAAGGCTGTGAGGAAGACCACGAATAGGATGGATGGACAGTGTGAGGAGAGCGTTGGATGCGAGAGGGTTGTCTGTTGAGCAAGGAAGAGTGGCTGTGCGTGATAGAAATGAATGGAGAGAAATTGTGAATGAATAAATGATGACGCAGCCCTGAGGGGATATTCTCCTGCTTTTTGTCTGATCAGCTGATCAGGTCAGGTGCGGGTAAGGGGATGGGTCCATTATGATGTGGCAGGGGTAAACCAGCTTTGCTGTCGGGCCCTGCTGCGGATGTCACTGACTGCACTGTGTAGTTGACCCTCGTGCCGTGTGGTGCTGTGAGGATCTGTCCCTTCTCCCCTTTGGGGCTAAGATGCGAATGAATGTGTATGAGTGGATGAGTAAATTGGTATTGTGTTGACCTGTCTCGGCTACCTCCCTTTTCTTGGGGGAAGCAGCCTAGGAATATGGATGGATGGACTATTACCATTGATGACAATAGATCTGTTAATCCCAGCTGTTTTGTTTATCAGCATTGGGTTCTATCTTATGATGTCCTTCACCTCTCTTGTCATGTCTTTTGCTACAGTGTTGGAATTTACTCGGGGCTCGTCTGTTTACCCGACACAGAGCCTGTCGTCTGTTAACGCGGCAAACTCCTCAGGGTTCTGACCACTTGATATACTTCCACAGGAAGTATATCAAGAGTGTGTGTGTGTGTGTGTGTGTGTTTGTGTGTGTGTGTGTGTGTGTGTGTGTGTTTGTGTGTGTGTGTGTGTGTGTGTTCCGAGATGTCTCTAAAAGTTGTGGAAGAATTTTTACCAAACCATGATGAAACAACAAGTATGTGAATGGGCAGAAGAAGTGATTAACTTTTGGTTAGGATTTGATCAAAGGCGACCGAATACCATCCACCATACATCAAACTGCATTTTGGCCAATATCTCAGCAATGGATATAGATATTTTCTTAATATTAGGTTTGTTGGTAGATTGCACCTTAGCCAAGATATTTTGCTGGTGAATAGCATTTGGCCCCTGAATGCTTTTATTTTTCATTTCACTAAAAGTTTAAACAGACTTCACAACGAGATTTCTAACTTTAACCCAGTAGAACCATTGTCACCCTGCGGTGACGGTTTGGTCCATTTTCAAAACATAAATAAGGAGGGAAGCCAGGTTGGGTCCTATGATCTTTGGGACTATGACCTGAGATGAATGGTAGTATGCTAAAAACATTCCTCACAAAATCCCACCTGCAGCAACTCAAGGTCTTGGAGGGTTAAGTGTAGCTGTAGAGTATGTAACCCATCTTTCATGATATTCTTTAGAAGCTGCAGCAAAATTCTGTTATCATTTGTTTGTACAGTCGTCAGCAGAAATTCACTGCAAGGCTACTCGTATGGAGTGCGTCAGTTGGTCTGGCAATAGTTTAAAGTCAACAGCCACATATGCATTTAAAAGCCGTTTATGATTTTTTTTTTTTAATTATCAGTAGAGTCGGCTAGAAAATAGTTTCGAATACAAATTATGTCCATAAGAAAATGCAGAAGCCGTCAGAACTTATAAAATGACGTGTGAGAAATTCATTTGCTGTTTCAGAATAATGAAACTGCAACCTCCTTCCCCTTCTCTAACCTTCCTCCCTCATGGTGTCCCTCCCACCCCCCAACTCTCTCTCCCTTCATCCCCCCTCCCCCATTCCCTCCCTCACTCTCTCTTTTTCTCCACTACTTTCTTTACCCGCCACTCTGCCTGCATTCTTTTATTCTGTTAACGGCAATAACCCAGTATATCCACCACTCTGGACTGAATGTTCTTGTATTCTTTCTTCTATATTCCTAATGCTATAATTTTTGGTATGACATCTCTCGTGTTATCCTACTCCTTTCTCCAAACGTGATGCAGCGATCTGAGTAAATATTTGTTCATTCATGCATCGTGAGTCGGTGAACACTATCATAACCCCATACAGAGGTGTAGTTATAATGGATGCTACAAACTTAAGCAGATTCCCGTTGAACCTCACTTAGTCACAAGCTCAAAGATCAGGGCCCAAATCCACGATAAGATAGCCCACCGAGGACGGATAATTGGAATTAAGGAAGCAGGACACTCCAGTGATGAAATATCTCACAAACTAGATGTGTCTCATACAACTGTTGACAAATGGTGGAGAAGGTGGAGATCAAAATGTAATTTGCTAGATCGTCCAAGGTCAGCGGCGCCTAGGAGGACTACCACACAATCACAGAGGAAGCATCAAGAACTCTGATTACCAATGCTGTTGCTATCCGGGACAATCTCCACGTGCAAGTATAGAGTGATACAGTGCGTCGTCGACTGAAGGAGAGGGGGTTGCATCACAGAATTCCTGCAGAGAATGAGAAACTGACTGTGAGACACCGCAATCTTCGCCTCAGATTTGCAAAGATGTATGTGAACAAGAACCTGGATTTTGGGGCACGGTTATTTTCACGGACGGAAAAACATTTTCTTCCACAACACATGGTCAACTTCACTGTTATCGACGAAGTGGTACCAGATACTCTCGTGAGAACATTTGCGAAGTCGCCAGAAGTGGCCATGTGACATGCAATGTGTGGGGATGGGTCCACTTATACGGCGTTGGGAAACTTGCAGAAATCGAAGGGCGGTTTAACGCTGAAATATATCTCGAAATGCTGGAGGAGGTGATGGTCCCCACTGTTCGAGCTATGGCTCTTCCCTACCCAGAGTGGATTATGTTTATGCAGTTAAATATAGAACTAAACTTATGCTGCCATAAATAAGCTTATTTGATTGTTCTTTAAATTATAAATTTTTTTAGAATGTAAATAAGCCATTATGAAAATATGATTTATATTAGACACACACACACACACACACACACACACACAT
>JAGKTI010004786.1:0-12118 GCA_018397915.1 Birgus latro | reverse complement strand
GGGAGGGGGGGGGGGGGGGGGGGGGGGGGGGGGGACACCAGGAGGGAGGAAGGTTAGAGAAGGGGAAGGAGGTTGCAGTTAGATTATTCTGAAAAATCAAAGTATTATTCTCACACGTTATTTTATAAGATGTTCTGACGGCTTCAGCATTTTCTTCTGTTATGGACATAATTTGTATACGAAATTATTTTCTAGGCCGATTCTACTGATAAAAAATAATAATACAAAAAACGTCATAAACAGCATTTAAATGCTTATGTGGCAACTATTCACTATACACTATTGCCAGACCAACTGACTCACACCATACGAGTAGCCTTGCAGCGAACTTCTGCTGACGATTGTACATAACCTGCAATGCTTCGTCCTGTAATAGCTGCTCCACAGTGCGACTGATGAGGTGTCTCAGCAAATTGGGAGGAACTTCAACTGCTCGTGTCTGAGTTTTACCTTCTGTGTTTGCCTTCAGGACACTATGGTCAGAAACAAGACTCTTCCTGCTCTAAGAGGATATATAGTTCTCCACTCACCAGCTATTATGGACTGTAGTACTCGAGGTGGCTGTCCTCTACTTTGCTGTACTGTTTGGTCTGTCCTTCAGGCTGTGGTTGTTCAATTACACCTCGGGAGGAATTACATATTCTGCTTTCTTTATCATCCCCCCCCCTTCCATACCCTTCTGTGCCTTGACTGCTTCATTCGTCAGCTTCCTTGGCCATTAGTTCTGGGCGAGGTAAATTTGTGTCATGCTTTGTCGGGTGAAACTATAAGTAACGCTTTTGGTGATCTGGCATCTATGGCTGATGATTTGGATCTGGTTCCTCTGAGCACGGAATACCTGACGCATTTCATGTCCAAACTGGTATTCTATCTGTTATTGATCTAACATTGGTATCCCGTGAATCTTCGCTGAACTTTTCATGTGAGATTTTTCCTTAATTGAATGGTATTGATCATTACTCTATTGTGGTTAAACATGCAACTCTATGCTGGTGAAGCCTGTCCCTCCCTGGTGTTTGGGTTCGGCTGCCTGGGGAGAGTTTCCAGAACACTGTAGTCTCGACTTTAGTGTTCCCAACTTTCAAAGGGCTCATGATGCAGAACAGTATTTCACTACTACTGTATATCGGGCTGGCATTTCCTCATATTCCACGAACGTCTGGATGGTTTTGCAGGTGATCTGTGCCTTGGATGAGGAGTGTGCTTTAGGTAGGTGTGTCCACAAAGCTGCTTGTAGGAACCATAGCAAAAATAAAGATGTCTTCTTTTAAATTCAGTTTAAGAAAGCTCGTGCCTGTTGTCAGTGGGTTCTGAAGAACCTATGTCTCCTCAGCCACCTTATCCACTCCTTTATCATTGGTCTGGATGAAGGTGGTGAAAATAATGGGTAAGTAATCACCTTTTCCTCCCGTAGTGCTTACAATTCAGGGATCTTTTTTTTATCCAACTCCTCTGAAGTAGCTTCAGCCCTGGCAGAGCTTTTTTAGATTTTTTTTTTCCAGATCCCTCCAAGCTATTTAGCTTATTCTGGCATCAACAGAAAAGGTTAGGTATTTAATTTCCCTTTACTGAATGGGAACCTTTTGTTTTCTTTGTCGTCTGTGAGCTCAAGGCTGCTTTCCAGCAGTGGAATGACTCTGCTCTTGGGCCTAATGACATTCCTTATGCTATGATTTACCATTTGTCGTACGATTCTCTGTTGGTATTAATAATTTATAACATGATAAGGGATGCAGATAAAGTATCCACTGATTGGGTCATGGGAATGGTTCTTCCATTTCCTAAGCCACTTAAAAGCTTTATTTTTAGTGAGTCTAACTATAGCCCCATTGTTTGACATCTTCTGTATGATAAGTGTTTGAGAAGATGGCTAGCAGGAGGCTAGTTCAGTAACTAAGGATGTTTCTTCTCTCTGTCACAAAGAGGGTTTCATCGGACGAGATGTACATTGGACTACCTCATCGGATCTGAGTCAGCAGTCGGTGAGGCTTTTGCATCTGGACATCTTCTTGCAGCTTTGTTCCTTGACCTGGAAAAGGCATATTATACGGCATGGCACCATGACATTCTGAATTAACTTCACAGTTTGGGGCTACATAGCCATCTGCCATTGTTCCTTAGTGACTTCTAGTTGAACTGTAGGTTTCAGGTCCATGTGACCTCCTCACTCTGTCCTACGAGTTCAAGCGGTAGGTGTACACAGATGAGTGTGCTAAATGTTCCTTTACTTGCTGTTGCCATCAATGGCATATCTGATTCCCTGCCACAGAAGGTGTCTTCTTTCTTTTATTTGGATGATCTAGTGTTATGGTTTGCTGGTTCCAAGATGTGTGCTGTTGAGAGGAGGATGCAGCTGGTGCTGGACAGGGTTGCCAGCTGGGCAGACTGGAGAGATTTCCATTTTTCTTTAAGCATGAATGTAGCAATCCAGTTTTATAGAGTAAAAGGACTCGCACCTGATACAGTGCATGGAGAAGACTAAGTTTCTTGGCTTAACGTTTGACTGTCAGGTTACTTGAGTTTTGCCTTTGAAACTTCTCTGAGTGTTAGGTATGCAAGCAATGAATTTGTTGAAGGTACTGTCTCTATATCTCATCTCTCATGGAGTGCTGATCAGAGTACACTCCTTCGACTGTATTAACCTGAGGCATCTCGACGAAGTATGAGTATGTCGCCACGTTTTGTCACGGAGACACCCGGCGATGTACCAAAATGTCGCACAATTTCAAGGTCAGTCATTTGCACATTTTTCAAGTTTCACGGGCGATTTTTGGTAGCCATATGTGGGAGACCTTCATCTACCTGCTGTCAAGTGGGGATACTGCCTGACCCCACCTGACCCCTCTCCCCCCTCCCCCCCCAAACTCGGCAATTCACCTGTCAGCAGTGACCTGGCCAGTAAAGACATGTCGCGCCACGGTCTCTCCAATGATGAAATTCACGTTGAAAGTGATTCCTGAGGTGAAGGACAAAGAAATAATGAAGCTAGAGGAAGAAACAAATAGAAGTGATGAGGTGGTAATGTCGTAAAGGAAGGTGTCATATGTGGATGTGTTTTGTGAGTGAACGATGCTTAATCGCCTATATTATTGTTTGAAAACCAATATAGTCTTGTACTACACATAAATTCGTACCAAATAAATAAAAAAATATTAATTTAAAGTGGCATGAATTAATTAACCCTCTCATAGTTCGTTTTCTTTGAAGCTAGGTACCCTGAGAGAGAATGAAAAGGTAAGGCTGAATGTCACCTGTATCAACATTTATAAGCTCAGGAGGGCGATTTCTCTATGAATTTTCGATGTTTCTCACCAAAAGAAGAGGTTTGAGCCAAAAAAAAAAAATCCGAAATTGCTCAGGATTGGCGGGTATCGGAGGTGGGAAATTGGTCAGGACGTGACGGGTTAAGCATTAGGTGGATCTAAACTTGCCTATGAATGTGAGGTGTATCCCTCCTCTACTGTATCGCAGCTTAGTGTCCATAGTCCTCTGCATCATGCAGTTTTGTCTTGCTACTTGTGCTTTCAGATCCTACCCGATTCCTAGGTTGTGGAGGCAGCTGTTCCTTCCTTTTATCTACAGCACAAACCGCCAATCATTCGTAGATGGAATCGTGTAAGATATACTCCAGAGTCGTTTATTGCTGTTTGCATATCATAGTCATTTTTTCAGTGTCATGTTTCTCATCCTCCCACTCCACATTCCTTTCGGTCAGGCAGATTATGGCGGATTTAGGTCTCTCTGCATAGCCTGTCTGTCCTGCTTGGCAACAAAGAATTGCACCCTGGTACCTTGGTGAGGTTCCATCCCTAGCTGCAGGTGTGCAGGGATTTTTAAGGTACTAAATCTTCTCTTTCTTCTTTGGTGCTTCATCAGCCATCAGCTATTTTTGAAACATTCGTCCATTCACAGAGACACCCCTCCCTGTATATCAAGATGGTTCAAAGTCACACATTGTTTCTCATCCTCGCACTCCATATTCCTTTGCGTACTGGGTCAGGACGATTATGGGAGATTTAGGTTTCCCTGCAGTGTGTCTGCCCAAAATAGCCCCATGGTGTGGCTACCAGTGTGGCTACCAAAAATCGCCCCATGGTGCCTTTTTGAGGTGCAGGTGTGCGTGGATTCTGAGGTTACGAAGTCTTCTCCCTCTTCTTTACGAACATTCGTCCGTTCACAGAGAAACTGCCCTTGTACATCCCCTTAACCGCCGGTCATCACTTATGTGACACTCGTGTGCAATGGATCATAACGCGGGGCATCACTTTTGTGATTCTGTGTTATTTTGAATTCGCTCAGGCTTTCAAGTGGTGACTTGTATCATCTATCAGTACTGCCAGTGTCCAACAATAGTCAGCGCTGCTAATGTCATCAGTACTCCAATCGATTGTTGCCAATTTAGCCATTTTTCCCAGTTCTTGACTCCCCTCCCTACCTCCCCTCCATTACCCTCTCCTCTCGCCAGCCGAGATGCGCCACGCTACGCAAATCTTCCTCGGATTTTTCCACTAATTTCATCCATTGAAATGAGCCCTATGCCCTATTCTTATATAAGATAATATATATAAAAAGGAAATAAGTTAAATGATAGTGCCATACACCTGGAATTTGCTAATTATCTCCTGGCAACACCCATGTGCACTCTTTCGCCAATTTTCCCTGCTTATTTCCCCTTGAAATATGCCGTTTGACTTATTCTCGTAATACAAATATATATAAGAAAGGAAGGGAGAAGCCTGAGTAATATTTACATTCACCTGGAACTACCTAATTTATTATGTGTTGTCTAGATTTCCTACCAATTATTTCATAGCATATAAATTAGCAGCTGTCACCATACTGACATTGTCAACCCTTGGCTGCCCATATACCCCACACGTTCAGTTCCGTGTCGTCTTTTGAGGTGAAACCATGTCGCATTCACGCCCCTCCACTTCCGCCAGTTCTGAACACTGCAAAGGGCCCTGTGACCTCTACCCTTACTAAACCTCATGTGAGAAGCGGTAAAGGACTACGTGACTTTGCAGTTGAACGTGAACTGGTAGAATATTCTATGATAATGATGGATAGTGACTTTGATCTTTCCGGTGGTGAATCGTGTGATGAGCCTGGGGAGGAAATCGTGACAGAAACTGCCAGTACGAGTGCTTCAGTCTCCCACGTTCGTCCTAGCTCCAAGCGAAAGTGCAGCAAGGGAAGGAATTTTGGAAGAGAGTGAAGAGGAGGCGGGTTAGCCCCAGAACAATGGCCTCGCGTGACCCAGCCCACCAAGAGTCAAGAGATGAATCACCTCCCTGCTCTTCCAGCCCCACTTCACTAATATCTTCCACCTCTTCAGCTGAAATTTCTCCTGAGTCATCGTCGTCGGAGTCTCCACCAACACCTATAATGACAGCATGCCATAGTGAACAAGGTAAATCTCTGACCCGTAAAAGTAGAATGGCCTCTAGGGTTAGGGCCGGTAGTGCTACTCGGCAACCTTCGGCTAGTCGGAGTGACCTTGAAACGGGCCAGTCTGCCTCACAGCCACGAGAGGGAACCCTGGATGCCTTGGTATGGACGGGTGGTTCCGATTTCGTCCCTGAAGAACTCAACTTTGACAAGAGTTCCTCAGGGATACAGCCTGTCTTCACTCTTGATGAGGATGATGAGTGTGTGGACTATCTTTTGGCCTTCCTTGATGACGAAGTCATGCACCACATATCACATGGGACCAACAGGTATGAGTCACAACGTGCTGTAAGTGGTACAGGTGCATCGAAAATGCAGCAGTGGACCATGCTTGGAGTGCAGGAACTGTATGTGTTTTTCGCCCTCATGCTTCTCATACCCCATTCTAAGAAGCATGAGTTGGAAGATTACTGTCTATGGACCCCTTACTACCCTCACCCACCTTCAATAAGTACATGGCCAGAGATCGCTTCCGTAACATCATGGGAAACCTGCACTTTACCAACAACGATGTACCTTCCCAGACTGACCCACTCTGGACGATCCAAGAGACTGTGAACAGAATGAAGGATAAATTTATGTCATTCTTCCACCCATTTCAGTAGGTTGTCATAGACGAAACCTTGGTTCTGTTCAGAGGACGTCTGATGTTCGTCCATTATATTCCAAGCAAACGTCATCGCTTTGGAATCAAGTTCTTTGTACTGTGCGACTGTAAGACGGGGTGCATCCTTGACTTCGTCATCTGTTCAGCCAGCACTGTCGATCTGGACAAAACACACCCCCTTTGCTTCTCAGGCTGTATAATGAAAGTGCTGCTTGAAAGGTATTTTAGTTGGAATCATGTGCTGTATACTGACAACTACTATACAGCAACGAAACTTGCTAAATACCTTTCAGAGCACGGCATCGGATCCTGCGGCACTGTCAAGAGCAATCGTGCCCACTTCCCCAAATTCCCCGAGGCAGGAAATTCCCAGTGAGGAGACGTGCATCTAAGCAAGTCTGAGAAGATGCTGGTAATACAATGGCATGACAAGAGGGTCGTGCACATGCTCACCACCGTACACAAGGGGGAAATGAAAGACAGTGGGAAGGTCGACCGTAGGACAGGCGAAACTGTGATGAAACCTGATGCTGTTATCGACTACAATATCAACATGTTGCTCGTGGACAAGTCCGACATGATAATTGAAGAGATCGACTGCCTCAGGAAGAATACTAGGTGGTACAGGAATGTGTTTCTGCATCTCAGTGACATGACGATGCTGAACGCCTTCATCCTGTGCAAGATGAAGGTACAGCCACCCAAGTCCTTCTCCCTGAGGTTGTTCGCCAGGACTTGTGTTCAGCAGCTGCTTGAGAGATATGGTAGGGTGACAGCAGCAACTCCAAGGCGCCATTCTGTAAGACTTCATGACAGACTTGAGCAGAGGGCGTACATGGATCGGCACAGACTGGTGCAAATGTCTACCACAGCAAAGAGGAAGGCTGCGATCTGCAGGTGTCAGGTGTGGGCACATACCACCAGACGCACACCTGAGTTCAAACGCACCTCTTGGCAGTGTGCTGAGTGCCAGGTTCCCCTCTGGGTAACCTGCTTCTTTGATTACCACAGCCTGAAGCAGTTCTAAAACAGTGCAAAGGGAAATGTAAATATTGTGTGTAAATAATGTGTAAATAGCAAGTGAAAGCAATGGAGGTAAATATGATTGAACAGTGGAATATAGTTTTATAAGTTACTACAAGTGACAGTGCGCAACATAGTGTAAATAATTAGTAATATAAGAATATGAGTTCAAATACTTGGAGAAGTGAAAGTGAAAGCTTCGCTCTCGACGTAGTTTACTAAAAGAGAAAGTGAATGCCTGGAGTGAAAAGAAACTACTATTACTGAAGGAAACTTGTCGATAAATACTGTAGATATACAGTATATAAGTGTAATAAAGTACTAGGAATATAAAGTGTGAGTGTGTTTATGAATAATAAATGACAGAATACGAGTGGCGAACGAGCGCGGGTGAGAAGCTCGTACGTGCTCGTAATTTACATTGCTTTCACAGTGTGTGTGTGTGTGTGTGTGTGTGTGTGTGTGTTTGTATGAATTGCAAACTACTTGGAAATCATTGAATAGTGTTTCTAGTGATAATATCAGGCAGTTGTATTCATATTACGGGATGTCGGGAAGTGTAAAATGGAGACTTCGTTACCCATCTTCAGAAGTCTCCACAGGTCCTACGGTAGTCGACCAAGGTCAACAAACATCCCAGGAGAAAGCTGAAGGTATGTGCCATATCCATTTATAATAATAATATTCTAGGACTAATAACTAATTTTTGGCAAATATTTTTAAAAAGTCAGTCAGAGAGCGAATATCCCCTCGGGACGTGCATGGACCGACTCCAACATCCCAGCGATTAAGGGGATATACAGATGGTTCAGAGTCAGACACTGGTGTCGGTTCTGGGGTGAGTTTTCCAGATTTTGTAAGGGTACGAATTCTAAATTCCACTATTTTATCATCTGAATTTAATCCAGCTCATCCCCTGTCCTTGCCTTTCTCGATTAATGCAAGGGTTCATGAGCATGTTAGTGTGGACTGCAATGAGACGGAAGATACATTTGCAAAATCCGCTTCTTCTCGATGACCCCTGCCAACTACCCCCTTCTTGCTTCCAATGTGACACCATACTTGAAGTGTGATTCTTATTTGCCCGAAGAGCCTGTGGGATGCTGTTGTTAATAATAAAGTAAGGGATGTTATTCAGAGGGCGGTAGTTAAGAGAATTCTCCCCTCCATGTCTTAGCGACTGGGGGAGGCTGTTGCCCAGCCACGCATTGGGCACTCATGGCTTAATCATGAGATCCCAATGTGTGGTGGAACTCAACCGTATTATGATGACTGCTTTGGTCCCCATACTTCCGTCACATGCTGGTCCTGTGGCCGAGTCTCGGTGACCTGCGGTGGAGGTTTTTCCATTGGCGTAGCAGGACGGATACTCTCTGTCCTTCATACTTGGAGGAGCCTTTGGCTATCTGATTGATATTTTTTTCTTAGGGAAGTGAACTTCTTACACCCTTTATTTTTGATTGATGATTTACTTACTTTGTTGCCATTTTTTTTATCCTTGTTAGAGGTATCGATTTTGTTTTAGTACACAAGTTTTAACGTTAATTCGGAGTCATATAATCGAACTGTTGCGGCGCCACAATTTTTATTTCCAATGATTCATTTCAATTTTCTTTGTGTCTACAGATATTTTTTATTCGTCTAAGGATATAACCCATCGAAGGCGTAGAATTAGTGATGACTGGTTAACTTCTAGGGATTTATTCGCAACTGGATAAAAGTGGTTGGAGGTGGCAAAATTAGAATATGTAAGACGTCATCCTTGGGAAATAAATAACTTCTTTACAAAAATAATATCTAAAAATATTGCTATCTGCAGTCATTTTTACCCAGATAAGGAGTGATTTCGTGTAAAAAAAACATTTTAAGCCAAAAGATTAAATTATCTTACCCACCTGCGATATAATCCTCAGACATTTATCAATCTGAGATGTGTAGGGGGCATCGTGAGGCACTGGCCAGGCTAACGAAAGCTGTAGCAGGTTTTCCTTGCCTAAATACAAGGGGGAAGTGCCATCTAGTTTAGCAAAGTTTCGGGATGTTATCAGCTGCAGGTTCAGAGGGGTACTAATATGAGCACTCCTGAAATAAACACAAAAATAGTAAAATGTAACAATTCATCCAGACATTTTCCCACCTAGAAATAGCATCAGGTAGGGTAAATAAGGACAGAATATTCGATACTGGGAGAATAATGAATAGGATGCCCAACAGAATAGGCCACATAATCATTCGTACACCATTCAGTCCTCTGGAATCCTGGCGGCTCATCACATGCCAAACCATCTACAAATTATTGCTCCTTCAAATTCAGCTGCTAAATTGCTTTTCGACTGACTGTTAGTATAAAACTGTTCAATTTAAAACTGATCCACATAGAATACAGACAAGATATGTAAAATCCATCCTAGACAATTTACCAACCAACAAAGCTCCAGGCCCGGATCGAATTTCTCCAGTTGTTTTGAAAAAGTGCTCACCAGGCCTTGCTTATGTTCTAGCTAAATATTCAGGCTATGCTTTCGTACTTCTTCACTCCCTAATTCTTGGAAAGAAGCCAATATCAACCCATTTCTGAAGAATGGAAGTTCCTCTGACCCCTCCAGTTACAGACTAATATCTATCACATCTGCCCTTGGTAATGTATTTGAAATTGCAATGAATAAGCACATAATTAAACATATTGAATTCAACAACTTAATTAGTGATAGGCAGTATGTTATTAGCCACAAATGAACCACTATTGATATACTCAATCTCCTGACTCATACCATCCATCAATCAGTTGATCAACATGGAGAAACTGATGCAGTAGCCTTTAATATTTCTAAAGCTCTTGACAGAGTCTGGCACCATTCCCTGCTGTCCAAACTCCCTTGCTATGGACTAATATCTTTTGTTCCTCTGATTTCCTCATATCTCAGCGACAGAAATATAAAGAGTAAAAGAAGATGATGTATATTCAAATCTCACTCAGTGACCAACAGTGTGCCACAAGGATCAGTTCTGGCTCGAACCCTATTCGTAATTCATATTAATGATCTCTTATCTGTTACCCATAATCAGTTCATTCATACGCAGTTGACTGAACACTTCACAGTTCATTCACTCTAAAGCCGAACAATGGCATCTGAGGAAACATGAATAAGTGAAACAAATGCATTCGAGGGCCGAATGCTAATCGCTTGCTAAAATATGTTGTTGGATAAGTACAAATTACTTACGAAATTTAAGTTAAAGAAAATTCACAAAACTCTACGGAATTAATCACCGGGCTTCGCAAGAGTCTGTCCATATTAACCCTTTCGCACATGGAACCGCAATTAACGTTCCATGTGATGGGGTGTGTAGAAGCACACGGACCACAAACCACGTGAAAAAGCGAAAAAAAAAATAACCAAAAATATAGTCTTTCGTCGATTTGCATCAAATTTTGGTGCGTTCTAGCAGGCTAGTGTCTCTTCCTAGGTAAGACCTTGGCAACACTGTCGCGGGTACTGTCAGGGTGTCCGGGGCTAGGGAACACAGCACATGACAAGGAGCCAGGCAGTGATGCCATGCGAGTGTCTGTCCCTTTAAATCCTACTAATTCTCCCCCCTCCTGCCCGAGCAGAAGCCCCTATAGACTCAGTGTTATAATATATTATTTGTGAGCATATTTTGACGTGATTATGTCGGTTGAACATAGATATATAACTAGAGAAGCGTTGGTGTCCATTATCAATCGTTAGGCCTACCAGCAGGAACCGTGTTCACTGTAGCGGGGTTTTGCCACTCCCGCCTCCCCTGGGACATACCCTGTGAGTAAATATATGTATGAAGAATTGAAGCCTGGACTGCAAATTTGTGTGAAATATATATAGTGGCTTGCTTTTGGAGAAATATGAAGTAAGAGGCTTTACATAAGATAATAGCCATAGACTTGAAAGGAGCAGGCGTTACCTGTTATGTCATAGTCGGAAAGGGAGTATTAGAGGTGTTTAGGGATGGAATTTGTTACTGTTGTTATAAATGCATATGAACTGATGTGAAAATAAGTGAAACATGCTGCCTGTGTTCAGGAACAAGTGTGGTGTGTGCCATACATTGCGTTGCATTCTACTCTCAGGCAATGCGCTGTATTCTCGAGGCAAAAGTGCATCGTCACGTACCAAAGTCAGGTGCGGAATAATTACAGAGGTAGGGGTGGAATTATTGTAAAAGTCATGTGTTTGCGTCTTATTTAGTGTGAAGTGCACCTGAAATGCTCCCTGAGTATCCGTGAAGAAATATTTTAGGGTGTGTGGCATAGGTTAGCGACACGTTAGCAGGAGGTGAGGTAAGGTGGCAAATTATTCCCGTGCATCACTGAGCAGGTAGTATACCTTGCTTAGATGTATCCAGATACCTTAGAGTTGATGTGCAATGTGATTGAAATGTTCCATGCGTGTTCCTGACGTATTATTTTAGGGTGTGTGGCATACGTTAGCGACACGTTAGTGGGAGGTGAGGTAAGGTCGCTAATTATTCCTGTACGTCACTAAGCAGGTAGTATACCTTGCTCAGATATATATATAGATACCTTAGAGTTAATGTGCAATGTGACAAATGTTCCATGCGTGTTTGTGAAATATTATTTTAGGGTGTGTGGCATAGGTTTCCGATACCTTTGGGCAGGTGTGGAGGTGATATAAGGACGCCAGCCAACCGCCGACGTCAGTGTACAGGTAATGTACCTTACAAAGACATTTGTTGCAAATTTATGATGTATATGAAATGCTATTTATATGTGTCACGATTGTTTGTGGAGGGATATTGTCAGTGTCCAGCGTATGTTACCTTTACCTTACCTGGATGTGTGCAGGTGACGTAAGGACGGAAACCACGGACACCAGTGAACAGGCACTGTACCTTGCAGAAATTTGTTGAAAAGTTATGATTTCAACGAAATTTGAGTGATATTTGCCACGATTATTCGTGGAGATAGAGTTTAGGGTGTAGGGTGTATATCGTGTGTTGGGGCAACCTTTGGGCAAAGAGGAAAAATATGTATACTGT
>JAGKTI010004785.1:35347-48493 GCA_018397915.1 Birgus latro | reverse complement strand
CATTGAAACGGTAATGGTAAGCTTGAGCCACATACCTTTTAGTGAGTAGGTTGTATGGAGATGGACGAGGCAAGTAAATAATAGGCAAAAGAGAGAGAGAGAAAGAGAGAGAGAGAAGAATTGTCGCGCGCACAAAAGAGGGAAGAGAAGTTTGGTCGAAGCCACGTTTCTGGAAGCTGTTGGAACATTTTACAACCCAGTTTAAAGTGACAATTTCAACTTTGTGTATGCAAATTAAAGAGAGGAGACAAAAAGGTAACGTAGTTTTCTTAAAGTATTCGCAATTCACATCAATATGTTTGTATGTCTGCATATAGGCAAGAAATAAAATGTTCATGTCTAATGGAAGAGATTTTAATTTGTTTCTTAAACAAAGAAGAGACTACCTTCATAGATCTGTGGCAAAATATTGCTGTCAATGTTTAAGTTTCTCTGAAACTTTTAGAATATAAGAAATTATTTTATGAAGATGCCTCCCTTTGGCCAAAATTGAAATTTGCTAAATAATCAGTTGATGCAACAGCTGACATGTCAAATCAAATCAAATTTCCTACTCATGAACTTTGCATTTCATAAGAGTCGCTGAAATGCATCCTTCTTGCCGAAACTGAAAATCGCCTAACAGTCAGTTGATGAGCCAGCTGACGCAACACCTGACATGTTAAATCAACTGAAAGTTTCAATTTGAGCAAATTTGTGTTTCATAAGAAAAGTGCTCAGACTTCTCCAAGAGCAGATATTCAAAATTTCCTTGACGGAGTGAGAAAAAAAAAAAAAAGATCCGCGGGTGTACAGTACCAGTTATAGACCTGTCGACTGTGGGACAATGAAGAGCGCGCTTCAGAATAGAGATTCACACACTCTGTTCTTCTTCCTAGCAAAGTCAGAGACAACCTCTGACCATGGTCCTGTGCTTCCCCAGCGCTCAGCAAAATTAAGCAGGTTAATATAGTTGCGTGGAATGTGGGAGGTGTAAAAGATGATTGCGAGAACATGGAAGCAGAGAATGTGTTCAGGAATGCAAGGTATGATGCGATGGAACGGAGTGATGCAGAGATAAAAAGGAGTGAAACAACTGAGTAGAATGGAGTGATGTGTGTAGGTCAAGTATGCGTATGGAAGGACAGAGTAGAGAATGAGTTGGTTGATGATGAACGACAGAGAAGAATGAAATACTATATGTGCAGCAACTAGAGGTATATGTGTGTCAAGCCTGAGTTTAAAATAGTGAAAATAGTACGCATATTTTTGCATCCACCTTGTAAAGCGAGAAGTGGGGAAGAGAAGGCTAAATGTCTGGGAAACAGGATAGATACATAAGTACAATAGAGTGTTTGTCACAGGTGATCCGAATTGGAGATTGGCATTGGCCATGTAAATGATGTACTGGGCCATCATGGAGCGACAGGGTAGAACGACAGTGAACGGGGACGTTGAACATAAGACAGGAAAGGAGATTGTGTTCAAGTAATTCACGCGTCATGTACAGGAGGCGTTCACCAAGTCCAAGACCACATATAACCTGTGTTAACGACGAACAGCCGTATGTCCTTGTAGCACAAGGTCCTACATGCAGTGGATATATCACGTAACAGCTTAAAACAGTTTGAAATAGTTGGCAGGTTTCCCGAAGTATTGTAAGTCATTGACTTGTTGGTGTATAATAGAGAGGTTT
The DNA here is from genome assembly GCA_018397915.1 of Birgus latro. NCBI lineage: Eukaryota > Metazoa > Arthropoda > Malacostraca > Decapoda > Coenobitidae > Birgus > Birgus latro. The sequence goes on along the minus strand of JAGKTI010004785.1, from coordinate 46,818 downwards.
ATGATAATATAAATATGATCATTACCTGACGGATCACTGCTTCGTTATCTTAGCTTATGTTAACAAATGGTGGGAGTGGAGGACGAGAGGATAAGAGAGGCGTGTGGTGGAGACAGGAACCCAGAACAACGAATGGTGGAGATGGGAGAGAGAATGGATTAAAAAGACATCATATCTTTCAACAGATAGTATTTGCTATACTATACTTATCTGCAACATTATAATATAGGACGTAAGTATTGAGACAATAACACATAACACATTGTAGGTCTTCTTTCATGTTCGTGCCTTTCTCATACCGATACAATTATGTTGTGGATAACAGCACAGTATTACACATTAAATTCCTTTCATACTTACCCCAACTGGTTCTGATTGTCTATAAAAAAATCCTGACACACTGTAACATCACCAGCTTTGGCTGTTCCACGTCTATCCAGTAACATTTATACTAGGGTTGGGTCAGGGATAGTAAGTGTGCGGTGTTCGATCGGCCGGTCTTCTCTGGCCGCAACTCCGGCTACTAGCGGGAGAAATTAGTGCTTATGGGTGCACAGTGCAATTTATTTTTGATACCCCTAGACGAGCTTTTTAACCTCTGATCAACCCATTTGTAGCTGCGGGAGTGAGAAACAGATTCAGCTAAAAAAAGCACACACAGAGTGCAATTACTCCCCCACCCACCAGTTGGTATAATGGCCGAATATTTAACTTTGCCCTGTTACCTCGACCTTCGACAGATTTTTCTAAGAGACGAGTTGCTTCATTCTTGCCTAAATCACCAATTTACCAACTTAGGTTCATATCAGGTCAGCGCTTCTTTACTTGACTTTGGCTAGGTACCTAGACCTTTGGCTTTTCCTTGTGACGTTGACCCCCTACTGATTATTATCATACCTGAATATCTTTATTCTTGTTTCCATCTGAACTATTCGACTATGTGTTATCGACATCGGATAAAAATGTTCTAAGTTGACCGTGTCATGTGACCTTAACGTATGATCTTCTGGTATTGCTCTCAGAAACAATAGGTAGGTTCACCTTTCGGGCTCTCCTTAGCTCATCCACCAAGTTTGATCCAAATCAGATCAAAATTAGTTATTTTGATTACACACACAAATGCACACGCGTCGACCTTAGTCCCTTGCCCTGTGACTTTACCTTTGACTGATTGTTCTCAGAACTACATCCCTTTGTCATTGCCTGACCTTTAACACTTCCACCAAATTTAATTGAAATCAGACCAAAATTGTTTGCATTGACCTTGTCCTGCGACCTTAGCATTTAAACAATCTTACCATGACCTTTACCTTGTTTATCTCAAAACAGAATATCTTTATGTTTCTTTTACCTGAGCTCTTGACAAAGTTTGATCTAAATAGGATAGAAACTGTTCAAGTTGGCTTTGCCTTAAGACTTTACTGGAAGTTTCAGAAACAACCAGTGTTCTTCCTTCATGGCCCAGAACACTTAACACTAAGTTGGTTAAAATCATATTAAAACATACGAGCTCTTTTGTTACTTAGACACTGAGACGAAATGTGTCCATCCCCTGTCACCGTGACCTCTGGCTTATGGATCTGAAAACTAAGTCACTTTATTCTTGCCTTACCCTCAACACTTCCACATAGTTTGGAATTGGAGTAGATCTGTAATAGTTAGATTTCACTAGGTTATTTATCCTAGACCAGTGACCTTGACTTCTGATCCATAGTTCTCGGAAAAAAAAAAAAGTTTACTCAATGATTGTCTCTCAGTGCATTCACGAAGTTAGATTAAAATAGGCTAATATCTGTGAGTTATTTTGCTCACACACACACACACACACACACACACCTCCACTAATATCATATCACTTGCTCTGATTGTGCCAGCATCGGTGTAATAGCAGAATGATTTCCGTCCCTAATCTGAGTGATAGCGTCTGTGAGTAGTAAGATCAAAATTACTATCATTGGAACGTCATTGCAGTGAGTGGTTTATTGTAGTATGTTGACTAAATACAATTCTAAATGTTAAATTCTTCCAGTTCTGTGAATATTATATGGAACACTCCAGTATTAGCTGATAAATGGTATGCTTTGTGGCACTGACTGATGGCTTTCGCAGGTGGCAGGATAAATCTATCACAAACATATTTCAGAGTGTGGCACAGTTGTTATTCATTAATTCCAGATACGGCTGTATGGATGAATTATGAATTAGTGACAACTCTAAATGGTTAAACTCTAAGTCGAGTACGCCATCCTGGTAAAGCTAACACTCTCCATTCAGCTGCGACTCACTGTTTGCTGAATATACTCGTAATTCTCTAGCATTAGTTGAGCAGAATTCTTGTTTTGTTCCGTTCATGAGTGGGTTAATATAAGTTACGGAATTACCATTGCATGAACTGAAAACTGATTACTGAATACAATTTCTTTCCCATCCACAGACGCGAACGTGGTAACAGCAGACCAGAGACCGGTTATATGGCAGACTGGCCCCGACACATCTAGGCAGACCACCCATAACATGAGATAAGTGACAATGGAAAATTTTGGCACAAACAGTTAAAACACAGTTGCAGTGTTTGACGGTTAGCTGTGTCGGTTACGCTGGGTTATCACCTTACGGTCTGGACTTTGCGGAATATCACTGCGTCCAGGAATCTCCAGAACGACAGGAACTATGTCACCCTGACCCAGCCCAACAGACCTGATTTAACCGTGAAGCGCTGTAACTGTGACCTTACTTCACTGAACCTCATATTTCAAATATTTGTAAATGTAAGGGAAAGTCCATGTGGATTTTTCAGCGATATTCTTCCATATGCCTTGGATAAAATGGCCAATGAAAATCGACTGAGTACATGTGTGGCAGGATGTTAATAGCTGGTGTAAATGTAATAGACAATGATTTTGAGGATATGATATTCACTTGTCAATTATTCGACGATGAGACGATAGACGAAAAGAACAGTGTTTCTGACAAGTTACTAAAAATCTTTCAACAATAAACGTTGCATAGCAGAAAGCATAATGACGCGGTTTCGTGCTGTACACATGGAGGATAAAGTTTCTTTCCTGCAGCTGCTCAGTTCTTGAGAGGAGGAGAAATATTAATTTAAAATCCCCCCAAAATACATAATATGACAGGTTCATAGATACAGATAAATACATAGATAGATGAATGGATGGATATACAACAACTATTTATATAGAGACTGAGAGGCGAAGTGTCGGAAGCCATGAAAGGTCCATTTGTGCGTGCCACTATCATGTAAAGATGTGCTGCCTCAAAATCCGGCACCCTAATCGCTGTGTCTTTGTTCAGTGTGTATGGCTGCCACAAAGCTAGTTTGCCATACGGCTGTGCCTTTGTCCAGTGCTTCTGGTTGTCAGGGAAAGTTAGGCTGCCACACCGCTAGGCGTTTGTCTAGTGTGTCTGCGTTGATTAACTTTGTATAAATGAATTCAGCAGCTGGACAGACGCAGCGGCCAGCTGACGGCTCTTGTTGTTGGTGCTGAGAGGCCTCTGATTAACCTAACACCAATTTAGCCGCGCCAGCCGCTGAGCACAGCACCTTCATTTCCTGGAGTGCCCGCGTGGGATGGATCCTTTCCCTCTCCACCCCATCTCTCCCACACACTGCCGCTCCCCCACACACCGCCGCTCCCCCACACTCCATATCTCCCAAAAGCCCTCTCCCCGCCATCAGCCTGGGAACGCAGCCAGTATTTCATTATACTGTGTAGCCAAGATGCACCAATTTTTCTAATGGTTCCCAGGTGGCCATGGTAATATATCTTGAGTGACCACGATGCACCACTTCATCTGACGGTTCCCACGAGGCCATGGTGGTATATCTCCAGTGTTTCCTTTGTACACCGATGAAAATGTCATAAATCCTCTCTCTCTCTCTCTCTCTCTCTCTCTCTCTCTCTCCGGTGAGTCGTTGCATCATCCTTTGTTTATTTTCCTTCATTTGTTTTTTCTGTTTCTTCACTGTTTCACTGCCACTCTACCCTGCTATGTCCTTTCCGTTAACCCCTTCACAATCATAAGTCTCTCTTAAGCTATCCGAAATCGTTTGTCGGTAACTGGAAGATATATTTTTATTCAAGTCCCATCGCTTCCACTAATCTCCTAACTTGAAACACATCGTCTGGCGATTGAAAGACTATAATACAGAAGACACTGAGTGAATAAATATCTGAAAACAACAGCTTTTAAATCCTTCAGTGCCTGTCTGTGGCTGAATAAATCGTCTGGGAGGACTAAAAATAAAATACGTTCTCATTCCTTCCTCTTCATACTCTGTTGCATTCATATCCACTTTCCTTTAAACTCAGCACATCTGTCTTTCCCTGCCTTTGCCATACCCTTCTCCTCAGTGTATAAAATATCTCCTCGTTTCTCTCTTATCTTTTTCACCCTCCATTTCTGTCTCTTCCACTCTATTTCCTTTTTCTCCTTATGCCTCCTATCCTTCCCCTCCCCCTCCATCCCTGGCTCCCTCCTTCCCAGCCTATCTGCCTTATTCTCTCCAGCCTTAGCTACCTCCCTCTCTGCCTCCCTCCCACCCGCCTCTTCTATCTCCCTGCTGCTCCGCTTGCCTGCCTCACAATTTAAACACAAGCTCAGATGAAGCCGAAATTTCCTTACTAGAATATACAGCATGTTGCAGGCAGCGAGTGTGGCAGGCAGGAAGGCTGTAGGAAGGGAGACAAGCGGGTAAGGAGGGGACAGAGAGAGGCAAGCAGGGAAGTTGCGATGGAGGAGGGAAGGGAGGGAAGCAGGAGTGTGGGAAAGAGAGGAGGGAGGCTGGAAGATAGCGACTTAGGGAAACAGGTAGTCAGGGAGACGTAGGCAGGCGGGGAGGAAGGCAGGAAGGGGAGGAAACCGGAAGAGCGTTAGAGAAGTAGGCAGTGAGGTATGTTAAGAGAAAGGTAGCAAGGTAAAGAGGGGAAAGGGAAAAGAGACAGGCAAAAATGCAGGGAAGGAATTTAGCAGGGAAGGAAAGACACGGGCATTAGACAAAGAGAAAGTGATAGGAGGAAAGCAGGGCAGTCAGGAAGGGAGGCAAAGAAAGGGGATTGTCGAAGGGGAGGAGGAGATGAGATGCAAAGAGGGATGCAGGGAGTGAGGAAGGCAAAGACAGGGATGTATGAAGACTAATGGGGAGGCTAGAGTGAGCGAGGGAGCGGGCGTGATGGCAGGGTGAAGGGAAAGCTGGAGGGAATGGAGACAATAAAGCAAAAGGAGAAGATGGAAAGCAAAAATGGAGGGATAAGGCAAGTGGGAAAAAGGAAGAACGATGAGATCCTCGCATTTAGAACGTGGGACAACCTGTCATACAGTGATCTTATTACTGCCATATTAGGCGATATTCTTGCACTCACACACGCACTCACACATCTTCATGCACACTCACATTCTTATTACTCCACACTCGCACGCACACTCTCCCTCGCAATGACTCATATTTACACTTCAGTGTATATTGACTCCCCCTCGCGCTTACTCACACACGCAGTCACACACTTCCACTCGCACACGCAGTCACACACTTGCAGACGGAAGACGAGAGGGAAGAAAGTTGGTCTACCGTTGCAATGGACGAGTAATCGAAATCCCGGCTGGGGCAGGGAACTGTTCAATGGATATCATTTTCATTAAAGTAGACCACATACTTTCTAAAGATCCTTCCACATGTCATAAAACACCCCAGCTATTACCTGTTTGAGACCGCCCTAGCATGTATTCAGTATGGACGGTGGATGTTAGCGCAGAATTGGTAAGTTGAGGTGTATGCTGTTTAGGAGAATTGCTGGGCCTCAGGGAACGGGCCTATACCGAGATTCGTGCACATTAAAAAAAATTCTTACAAACTCACACTTGTTCTTAATGAGCCCTCACATTCGCACATACTTTTCTTTTAATCGTTCAGTCTCGAACCCAATCACACTCGCTGTAGCACATGATCACATTCACATTCAAACTCACATACGCACCTACAGTTGAACTAAATTCTACATCTATTCACAGACACAGCCATTTATTCACACTGTCACATTCATACCTACTCTCACAAATACTCAGATTTAATCCATTCAGTCCCACTCTAACGACTGCACTCACTCTCACTCACGCTAAATCACACTCAAATTCTTTTAAATAACCTAGCAGTGGCTTTAACCCTTGAATTTACACATGGTCATTCATTCACGTATACTTTACTATGTTCACACTTCATCATTCTTTACAGATTATACCACCAGTCGAGAAGAACAATCCCCTGGCAGATGGAAAGATAGTAACAAAGTGGTCTGGGACTCCCTCGTCACAGGTTATCACGACCTCTGCTCCCGGCCATCACTCCCTGGTGATCTTTTAAATTAGTTTCAGTGACAGTGAGAGAGCTCCACTATGCTCTTATAAACAATTTCCTTTAATATACAGTGTACAAGTTACGCAGTACACAAGACACATTCCACAGCGTGAATAAAATTTAATCATAAGACAAAAACGAGCAGACCCTTGACCCACCGGAGAAGGGAACCAAAAATGGCCCCTTTCCTGATAACGACCATGTGAGACGTCCTGGGCCATTGTCTGCATCACTTTTCATTTACCTCAGCCTTTCCTCAGAAGCCCTTTCTGTAGAACACAACCTGTCCTATAAACATCATGTTCGCTTCCTCAGAGATTTGCCGTAGCTTTATGAGGCTGTATTTTCCTGCTTTACACTATTTAGACAGTTGGTCTTGCATTCTAACTGTATTAGTCACTAATACCAATACACCAGTCCTGTATGAGACAGCCCTAGCATGTATTCAATATGGACGGTGGGTGTCAGCGCCGAAGTGGTGAGATGTAGCGGTGTATGGTATGTAGGAGGACTGCTGGGCCTTGATAGCAGGCTGTGAAGCATATGCCCAGAGTCGGACACATAAAAAAAAAAAATCTAGAAGTGACCAAAATATCTGACATTTTCTTATAAGTAATCCTCTTAATTCCGGAAATCTTTTTTTCTCCTACACTGGGATTTTCAAATATCAAGCTTATCCCACTAAATCGCTCTGATTTAGCCTCTGAACTATTTAGAAAGCGGTGTCTATGGTTCTACGATGCTGCAGCTGAGATCAAGAGCCTCATACAATATTTCTTTGGCTTTCCTTGGAATGACTATTACTTTCACGGTTGACAGAGTTCTGGGTGTGCAGAGCATATCGCGATTTTCCTCTTGGGTATGGGAACCCAGTATCCTTTAACTTAACTCAGTCCTGCATCATCCTTGAATATGCTTGGGGTTTCATTCTCTCGGGATTTATCTTGGAAAGAAACTTTCTTTATCCCTGCACAGTTGTTGACCTTGTACACGGGTTTTATTCGCCCGTGTATGGAGTACAACTCTCATGTGTGGGGAGGCTCCCCACATGCAGCTCTTCTCAATAGGGTGGAGTCAAAGGCTTTTCGTCTCATTAACTCTCCTCCTCTTACTGATTCCCTTCAACCTTTGTCTCTTCGCCGCACTGTTGCATCTTTATCTCTTTTCTATCGCTACTTCAATGGTCACTGCTCCTCTGAACTGTCTGCTTGCATCCCTCCACCTCTACGACGGGCACGTAGTACCCGTCTGGCAACAAACTCTCATCCCTTTTCTGTCCAACTCTCTAATGCAAGAGTTAACCGTTACTCCCAGTCCTTCATTTATGCAACTGGTCAACTCTGGAACTGTCTTCCTCTGTCTGTATTCCCTACTTCCTACGATCTCCAGCCTTTCAAACGCAGTGTGTCCAGGCATCTCGAAATGAACGGATCTTGAATTTTGGCTCTCTTTTGTATTGTTTTTTGTTTTTTTTCTCGGATGGAACAGTATGCGGGCCCATGGCCTTTGGTTCCTTCTTCCTTGCATTAAAAAAAAAAAAACTTACTCCATTCACAACAGAGGAGGCTGCTGTCAAAATGCACTGGCAATGTCATAACCTTGTATCATGTGAACTATGTTTCTTTCGGTAATCGTGCTAAATCTGACCAGAACGTTGCCAAAAATAGCATCTCCTGGATAGGTGTACTAATCTCTCCAGTACAAAATCTTCCCATACCTTCTGCAACCGTACAGAAAAAGCTATTCTCCTTTTTTCCCCTCCTACTTCCACTGGGATTGCTCTATTGCGGTGCCTTCTTCTTAGACTTTTGCCTCTAACTTAACATTGTACCAGTTGCTCAGTCTCCACCCCAGCTCAGACTTCCTCATCAAATACCATGATTTCTCCAAAAGATGAATTTTTATGCACTCTCAAGTCTCAGTACCAGTCAGGGATATGGTGCTGACTGAGTCCCTCCTGTTACCTGGACTAACTCCTTCGTTTTGTCTGGGAGCATACAGTTTTCCTATTTGCTGAAAGTTTCCTCCAATTTAGCCTGACCAAAGAACGGATGACCATATTCAGCTCTTTGATTATCTGCAGTTACTTTTATATTATGTCTTTTCCTAGCTTATGCATAACACATTCACAGTTAAAGGCCTTTTTTGAGCGAGATAAAATTATTTAAATTATTTACTTAATATCTTTATTGACTGAGTTTTGTAGAACCACTGTAGGGTGCTGATAATAGGAACGCCAAACCGAGGAAGACATCCGGAAATGACGCTGAGTATAATACTGAACTATTACACTGAAATAGGGAAAGCCCGTGTGAGAGGGAAATGAAAGTAATGGTTTCTTGAAGCTATATAAGAATACTGATGAACCGATACAGAAGTTGGGAAGATGATTTAGCTAAATATTTTGGCTTCATTCTCTTGACTGCGTGGAAATCCCGTAATGCACAAGCCCTGTATATCTCGTGCTGGAATGTGATAAGTTTAAACGTCTCCCTCCCACCTCATATATCTACATCACTAACCTGTACACGTCTCTGCAAAATCTGTCACATGCAAATCTATATGTCCATTAACGCTATAAAGACCTCTATCATTTTCTATAAACTTTTCATGGGAAATTCTCAAGCTAACACCTGTTACACCCCATCACACACATATCCAATATCGTTTAGGCGAGTTAAAAAGCTTGGGGAAGGTAAGGATAATATAGACTAGGTTACTTTACTGATACCTTTAAAAACCTTAGCAGTTTCTTTTGCAAGCTGCACCAAATAATCACACAGACAGTCTTCAGGTACAGTCAGAATCAGTATCTTCCCACTTTTGCCTGATGTTTATAGCTTTGTTAAGCAACTATTGACTGAAGCTGACTTTTGCATGTCTCGTTCGACCCAACTATTTTCCAATGTACGGGTATTCACCATTTGTAAGAAAGACAGTTCATTGCTACAATGTATTTCACCTTGATTCTAGCATTACACTGAACATTCCAACTGATCACTCCACAATGCTCTCCCATTTCCTCAGAAATTGTTTTGCAATCTATCCATCCCTCCTTCATTCCCTAACTTCATTATTCGACAATTTCTTCTCTGCTTCCACCCTTGCTGCCTGGTCACACCGAGCGATCATTATCATGTGAGTGTGCGCTGAATAAATTTCCACCACTACCGCTTGGTCACCATACATTCAAAATATCTTCCAAGTAGCTCGTTTGTCTTCCATTTCATAAGTCAGTTCCCGTTTCTCCAGTCACTGTCCTTGCTGCTTGCTGGTTCAGTGGGTAGCCGCGGTATAATAGGAAGCACATTCGACGCACAAACGAGTGGTTGCAGAATTCGATTTCCGAATAGATCGAGAGAATTACGAGCAGTGTTTACAAACCTAAAATCTAAATAGGGATCCGGATAAGTAAATCAACGGCAGCGTTTCTTAATCTGGAGGGAAGTTTCGTGATTTTTTTCCCTCGTTAGTCACGTTTGTATATGCTGAACACTGTCAAATCCCCCCAAAATACTGTCCTTGCATGCACCCCGACACTTTTTTCTTCTGAAATTCACTCCCTCACCAGTCTGACGTTCCCCGTCTCTAATCCTTTCCTCTGAAAATGGTAGAAAGCTTTAACATTTTGGGGGGTTCTTTCTTTGACAGTAACGAAGGGCTTCCCACATTTCCTTTCGTATTGCTCGTACCCGATCTAATACATGGCACACCTTCCCATCCATCGACTTCGCTCTCAGACATTTTCATCTTGCACAACGATATCAGATCATACTTCCTTATCTTGTGCACCTTCACTATCTGTATTACTTTAGGTGTTATATTCTCACGCATATCGTTTAAGGGAGGTGGCAGCCATTCGTCGAGTAGAAGGTTCGGTCCTGATGTGGAATAAGATGCAATGATACAGATATGGACACAGATAATCAGGCGGTTATCAATGTGAGCTGATGTGTGAAACGAAGCGAGTTAAATTCCAAGCTGGGACAGGGAACAGTTTTATGAATTTCGCTAAAACAGGAGTAACGTATTTTCCACAAAACTCGCCGACAGCTCACAAAAACAGCCACGATGCATATATATAGTATGGACGATGGATATAAGGACCAAAGAGTTGACATGTTAAAGCGTGTGGTATATAGAAGGACCGCTGGTTCTCAAGTGTGTGCCCACAGTTAGACTCAGAAAACATTGGCCGTACAAGATCACTTAGACCTATACAGGCACCAGACCCAGATGAAAGGTTTCCAGTACTGTTTTAGGTAGTTGCACAGGGATTAAGTGCGATCGCTGTACACATCACTCCTTCCCTTTTAGTCATCTCCACGACAGATGGGGATTATGTGGTGAGGACTTCTTTCTCCCACAGACCCACGAGTATAATATTACAGGAACATTGTAAAAATATGTGTGAAGAAGTGGACGAATATGTGTGAGTGACTTCAGGTTGTAGTAATTCAGTTAATTTACGATGAATTAGTGTATAATAAACCTTTTAATATTGGTAGGGTTAATCAAATATATATACTGTATATATAATGTGGGTGTGTGGGTGGCGCGCAGGTAAGCTCCAAAGCACAAACAGATAATATACTTTAACACCCAGACTCTCTCTCTCTCTCTCTCTCTCTCTCTCTCTCTCTCTCTCTCTCTCTCTCTCTCTCTCTCTCTCATTATGGAAGCGGACTGTAATTACACTGAGGGAGGAGCCTGGAGGACAACACTTGGCCATCAAAACCGAACAAATATTTCAGCGAGGCGGAGAGAAGGAGGGGAAGGGAAGGGAGAGGAGGGAAGTACTGGAGAGGAAGGGAGGAAGGGAGAAGAGGAGGAAAGAGGGAGGCAGGGTGAATGCAAATATGGTGGTGTTGTGAGGAAGAAGATGTCAAGGTAATTTATGATGGAAGGAAGGTAGAAAGCAGGTACTGAATAAACAGGGGATGGAAGAAAGAGAGGAAGTGGAGGAAGAATAGATAGTTAGGGGAGGGAAGGGGGAAAAGGGAGAGCAGATAAGGGAAAGAGAGGACGCAGAAAGAGACAAGAGCAGGGAGGAGGAAAACAGGAGGTAAAAAGTACTGGCGAGGGTGGAGAGGGAGGT
>JAGKTI010004785.1:0-30327 GCA_018397915.1 Birgus latro | reverse complement strand
ACACACACACACGCTCGATTTCTTCCCGCTCCTTCTGCCACCTTGCCAAAAACCTTTCTAACAACTTTACCTCATCATCCTTCCCTCCACTTTTCTACCCTGCTGGCTCTGTAGCCATTACTTCTACTGATAAAGCAGATCTCTTCGCTCAGACATTCTCCTCCAATTCCACCTTAGATGATTCCGGTGCTGTTCCTCCATCACTTCCCCCCTCTGACTTCCTCATGGCTGAACTTAAAATTTCTCCAGCTGATGTATTTTCTGCCATCACTGGCCTCAGTACTAGGCATATGGGCCTGATGGAATCCCACCTGTGCTTACACCCTGCCTAGGTAAACTCTTTCGCCTTTGTCTATCAACTTGTACCTTTCCTTCTTGCTGGAAGTTTGTTCTCATTCAGCCAGTCCCAAAGAAGGGTGTGTCAAAAGTTTTCGAGTCAGTCCTAAACACAAAAATTTTAAAGCATCTTTCCTATCAAAACCTTCTTTCTGATCTTCAGTATGGGTTCCGTCAGGGACGCTCCACTGGCGATCTTCTCACCTACTTTTCAGAATCCTGGTCATCCTCCTTTCGGGACATGGGCGAAAGGTTTGCCATTGCATTTGACATCTCAAAGGCATTCGATCGAGTCAGGTATAAATCTTTAATTTCCAAACAGCCCTCTTACGGCTTGTATCCTTCTATCTGTGCCTTCATCTCTAGCTTCCTTTCTGGTCGTTCTATAGCCGCTGTTGTAGACGGCCATCGTTCTTCTCCTAGATCTATCAACCGTGGTGTTCCTCAGGGTTCTGTCCTACCGCCAACTGTTTTCCTTTTATTCATCAATGACTTTCTAAGCTGTGCATCTAACCCTATCCACTCATATGCTGATGATTCCACCCTTCACCTTTCCATTCGGTTCTCGCAACGTCCATCTCAACAGTTGCTTCAACAAACAAGGGACGAAGCTGAGGCAGACCTAATGGTTGACTTGGCTCGTATCTCTGACTGGGGTAAAAATAATCTTGCTGTTTTTAATGCATCAAAAACTCAGTTTTTACTCCTATCAACCAGACAAAATCTTCCACAGGAGTGTCCACTAACGTTTAATAATATTCATCTCAAACCTGCATCGTCCTTGAACATGACTGGGGTTACATTCACTCGGGATTTATCTTGGAAAGATCATATTATATCTCTTGTGAAATCTGCTTCCAAGAGATTAGGTGTGCTAAGCCGACTACGTACCTTCTTTACCCCTGCGCAGTTGTTATGGTTATACACGGGTTTTCTTCGCCCCTGTGTAGAGTACAACCCTCATATGTGGGGAGGCTCCCAACATTCATCTCTTCTCAATAGGGTGGAGTCAAAGGCTTTTCGTCTCATTAACTCTCCTCTTACTAGCTCCCATCAACCTCTGTCTCTTCGCCGCACTGTTGCATCTTTATCTCTTTTCTATCGCTACTTCAATGGTCACTGCTCCTCTGAACTGTCTGCTTGCATCCCTCCACCTCTACGAAGGGAGCGTAGCACCCGTCTAGCAACAAACTCTCATCCCTTTTCTGTCCAACTCTCTAATGGAAGAGTTAACCGTTACTCCCAGTCCTTCATTTATGCAACAGGTCAACTCTGGAACTGTCTCCCTCTGTCTGTATTTCCTTCTTCCTATGATCTCCAGCCTTTCAAACGCAGTGTGTCCAGGCATCTCGAAATGAACAGATCTTGAATTTGGCTCTCTTTTGTATTGTTTTTGTTTTTTTCTTGGAAGGAACGGTTTGCAGGCTCCTGGCTTTTAGTTCCTTCATTCTTGCATAAACACACACACACACACACACAGCTCCCTTCCGGGAGGGTAAAAGCTGACGATCACTACCATCAAGTGATCCTGACCGACCGGTGAGTTACACACACACTCACACACACTGTGTATATATATACAAATATAAACTATATATATATATACACTATACACTCCAACCTGCCTGTCTGCTATATCTAAAGGAAATGATAACAGGCCTGAGAGACACAGGGTAGGCAATTCCCCGAGGGAACTCTATCTCTCTCACTACCACTTATCATTTCCAAGTAGGGAGGAAGAAGTTGTTCTTAGTGACAGTTGAACTTTGGTCCTGTTAGGGAACATTAAAATTCTTCGACGTGTTGCCTAATACCGAGTCCACCCACCTGCTTCTGGATGACGTTCTGCACCCGCTGATGTAAGGAGGCAACGTGGCTGCATACAAGTTGTGGCTTCTTTTCTATTACTTTCCACTCTTAACCATGTGATTAATTAATTTCCTGGATGTCTTCTGTGCAGCCCCCGACACACTGATGATGTTTGCCCAGATTTTTTCAGCGGTGTTGAGATCCCAGCTTTTGCTGGGGTAAAGTAGAGATACATCTGGCTTTCAAATCAGCTTTTTACAGTTATCCCGGTATTAAGTAGGCAGTTATCCCGCATGAAAACCACTCTCCCAGGAAAAGGGAGCGCATAAGCCATCACGCTGGGTAGCATCACTTCCTCAGGCGTCTCCAAGTAGTGGTCCATGGCGAATTTTCCCTCGACCTTACCTCTCCAGCACCATACAGCCAACTCAGCCCAACACGTTACAGCTAACGTGACCACTTCGCGTGTCATCCTTTATGTTTTGTCAAGCATACTTGTAGGATATGAAATATTGTTCTTTCTTCGCACTAGAAAGACAAGTAATGAATGGGCAAAGCTGCATTAGCTTATTCTATGATTCAAGTGGGGAGAGAGAGAGAGAGAGAGAGTTGTGGTGATTATGCTGAATGTGCTGGAAGGTGCTGAAGTATACAGAGATGGCTTAGCAATGTGACGAAGCTGGAGAGACGAGACTGACTAGATAGGTATGAGTGTGAGGAGGGAGGGTAGTGGAGGAGGAGGAGACCGGGAATGAGGAGGGTTGGAGAGGAGGTATTTGAATAACAATAGTGTGAGTTGGACGGGAGGCTCCCTGACGGAAGCGAACTGGGTGACCTGGAGGCGAATTTCTGTTCGTTACCTATTCAAGGAATAAAGTGTTTGACTTTAAAGATGTTTAGTTTGTATACAGGTAGGTTAATGTATTTGTACCAACAGGACAACAATAAAGTGGATGTGTTGATTAATATCAGGTCAACAATTGCGTAAGTGTCTTGAGATTGTCAATAATGTTGTGAATGTGTTGACATAACAGGTCAGTACTATTAAGTATGTTGAGATATGTCAATAATGCTGTGAATGTATGGACATAACAAGGCACTATTACTGCGACTATTGATATAACAGGTCAATACTGTGAATGTGGTGACAACAGGTCAATAATGCTGTGAATGTTAATTATCAGTAATACTGTGTTGACCTGTATTTTGATAACTGTAGAAGCGGTGCCAAGGCACAGCAAACCCGTCCCCGGCAGTCAAAGATGTCAAATATCAAATTTGGAGTAAATCGGGTGGAAACTGACGATTTTACGCCCATATGAAATTTTAAGCCCAACCCCTGACATTGACCCCCCTACCGCTAACTGGGGGGTGATCCCCCTCATGCAATGACGCATGTTAAAAGATGCAGATTTGAAAGATGCACCTTAACTTTGGTTTCATGTCGATATGACAAATTTGAAAGAAGTTATGACGAAAACACGAGTTTTTTTACCTTGTATTTTTTATTTGGGGGGCTTACAGCCTGAGCCTTGGCCCAAATTGGCCCAAAAATGAATCAGGTGATCAGAAGGTCATAGTCCATCATCCCTGTAATTTTAGTCAAAATTGCACCAGTAGTTTTTGCGTAAAGTTGTTAACAAACAAACAAACAGACAATCAAACAAACAAACAAACAGACAAACCAAGCGAAACAATACCCATCCCCGAGCCCCTGCGGGGTGGGGACGGGCAACAATAACTAGTTCGAAAAGGCTGAAAAGGCGAGACAATAACAGGGAATATGCTAATAGTACAGGCTAGCTATCCTGCTGATGTGCTGACAGATCAATTAATTAATTATAACTGGTTACTTTGTGTGTCCCTTCTCATGCAGTGTAGAAGAGAAAGACATCTCGTCAGAAAATATGACTGCCTGCCAGAAATCAGGTCGTGTTCACGAGTTCCTAAGTGAACAGAAGACAAAGTTGGCTGATGACAGACGGTAAACTTCCGCCTTGTGACATTCTTCTTCTCGCAGTCTTTGACGGTGCTTGAAGACATAATTCATTTTTTAACTGCCACAGCGTTTGTGAGATGGTTGTTGTTTATGGCTGTTCGTATTCCCTGATCATCCTCGGCAGTTGTTTCTCGAGCAATTCCAGGTCCTGGCTAATCTTTGAGGTTACCTTCTTCCTTCCACCTCCATATCCAGTGATAAACCGTACTCCGAATAATTCCAAGTTCCCTTGTAATTTCGTAAGGTGCCATACCATTCCCTCATGCTCCTATCAATCCCCGCAATGATAGCTTGTCATGAGGCTCGGTGGAGGGCTTCTCGTGTGGTGCTGCAGTGCTGTGGTGAGCTATAGTTGTGACTTGTGAGGCGACCACCCAGCACCAGGTTAATCACGTCTTGGTTAATGACGCAGTGTATCAAAGCTTTCATATATTTTACATGATTCATGAGGGTGTAAGATATCAATAATTATATGCAGTGGTTATTTTGGTATAATTAATATAGGCAAACAGTAAATGTATTGGGATCAGTTAGTCAGAGCCTCCTGTGAATCGGCTGAGAAAGTTTCCTTTTGTCATGGAAAGGACATTTGAAAGAGTGAGGATACAGCTGGGTAAGCGAGAACATAAAGCAATTAGCATTCTGGTTGCACACAGAGTGTTTAACAATTCATATGGTGTTTTTCTCAGTCATGAAACACGGAGTTTCACATCTCAGGGCGTACAGCAGCACTCAGAACAGGTGTTGAGCAGAAGATATTTTGGTGCCAAATAAAGGCCATTTGCGGACCTACTCAATACGTCGAGTTCTATTTCATTTCATAAATCATGATGTTTCAAAAGCGTAAACTGGACATGAGAAAACGCAGCTACCAGCCACTTTTTTCACACATACACACACACACACACACACACACGAAAAGTAATAAAATACACGTTGTTAGCCTACATATGGCCGATAGACATTGCCTGTATTTATGTGGACTATTCAGAACATTAAACATTCATTTTCTATTAGTATCGTGCTTAGGATTTTTGTGAAGAGAGAGAGAGAGAGAGAGTTTGTGAGTGTCAGACCGTGAGAACACAGCTGCGTGTCGGTGCTTGTTGAAGCTTTATATCATGAGAAATTTACAAGAGTTTTCCATCACAGTGAGTGCTATGCAGATCTGAGCCTTGCAAACGTTTTACTGATGCTCACACTCGCTTCTGGAATTTTCCATACTCCTTAGTATTGCCGTTAGAGCTGCCTACCTGTATTTACCCACGTTAGTTTCAGCCTTGTTAATGAGTCTCTGTTACACCTTTCGTGCCTCTGTGAGTTCATATAAAGGCTGGGTTGTCTGTTACCAAGTTGAATTAGCGACTAAAATTTACAACGGAGAGGTAGTGGGCTCTGGTTTGGCACGTTGTACAAGTATATACCATTTTGTTGTGAATATCAGCCACACGTGAGACATTGTTTAGTAACTGTCAGCACTTGGTCTATATATTACGTTGTACTTTAGTGATATTACAATTATTTACTCGATAAGAATTGTTGATTTTGAGTCACTAGTTGTTCCTCCTAATGTCAAGCATTTTACTCGTGTCAAGAGTCTGTATCTTTCTATTTATGTCAGTCTTTGCTGCGACCATTGGCGGTGTAAGTAACCCAGTGGCTAGTTTCAGTGTTCTTGTATACCATCATTATAGATGTTTGGAACTTTTGGTTAATTTCTGCAAGTCTCAGTTTGGCAGTCCTGTTCGAACCCGTGTGATTTTGTTCTTTGTGGTGTAAGAGTTTAGTAAAGTAAGTATTTTTAATTGCCTATTTCATTCCCCTGTTTTGATCACTGCTATTTGTTTTAGACTATTACCATTTTTTCCCTTTTTGGGCTTACGACGTGGTGTGGTTTATCTCCCCGTTGACTCGACAGTTTCAGTTGCGCAATGTAACTCAATCTTCACGCAGTCAGATAAACCTTTTGCTCCCACTCCTTCGTTAACAATGTTCACAGGTGTTTGATTAAAAAATAGACTGGTAGATGAGAGGGATACCCCCACCACTCGGCCAAGAGTGACTCTCCCTACCGCTAGATAAATAGCATAAATATAGCAAGAAAAAATTAATCACAAAGGGTCAGTTGACAAAGAGTTGAAGTGTCATGGGCGGCAAGCAGGACGAATAAATGGTCCGTGGTGCCGAGCAGAGTCTGAAGAATGTGAGGAATATTAGAAGGTATGAGTACAGAAAACAGGAAGATGAAGTGAACGATGGAATGGACTACAAGCATAATATCAGTTCAATAATTTCGCCAAAAAATTGCATAAAATCTGACCGCAGCAATCAGCAGAATATTGCATAGTACTTGACCGAGAGACATACAGGTCAAGATATCGTGACCTATGATATTGTAACATTTATTTAAGGATACACTCGTGCCTAAAGCTACCACATAGTTTTATTTTAAGTATGTTGAGCTAAGGATTGTTATGAATTTTTTCAAGAGGAACGTGTTTGTTTAATTCAGCATCAGTGTTTGTAGACGTTTGTGCACACTCTTTATGCACCAGCAGGATGACTTACTGAGGTTTGCGTATGACCTACTTTCCATTTACGTGCTGAGCCTCCTGGAAGGCATTTATGTAATTCATTTAATTTTCCTAACGACTGCACGTCATTTCCTACAAAATCTTCAGCTAAATTTGGTAGTTTTATGAACAACCTGAGGCCTCCAAGTTTTTTTACTGGTTGGTAAAATCATCAAACGGTAGCTGGAATTAAATAATAGAGTTGCTTCCAATACGAGAGAGTTAAGATTGACGTAAAGAACTTTTAAGAAATAATGTACACATACTATGAAAAGATATTGCACAGAAATAGTCTGCTCCAAGAACCAATAAATAAAAGTCTGGTTTCGTAACTGGCAATTACATTTATTGTTATTGGCTATTGCGCTATCATCGAGAGAGAGAGAACTGGATATCAGTGGCTTAGAAAGCAATCAGATTGATGATAAAAGTGATTGACAAGATTAGCAACCTTGTGTATGAGGTAAGACCAATTAAATTAAAATCACACTTGTTGGAAAAGCAGAGTCAAAGAAAAATTTAACGGCACCTTAAAGTGGAAAACATTAAATACAGATTAAATACAGGCGACCAAAACAGGCACAAATGAAGGTAAGATAATAAATGTGTCATTAACTTGTTTCAGTAAGACCATTTTATATGTACCGGTAACGCAGAGGAGGCATCTCTCTTTGCCACAAGGTCTCATCTCATGCTCCTTTTTCTGCCACAAACTTAACAGTAAACAGCTCTTCTAGTTTCTCTACTGTGAGCATAACTCTCCTCTGCTCAGCTTTTAATGCAAGTTACCCAGTACCTTCAGTCCTTCATGTATACAACTGGTCAACTCTGGAAAGGCTTTACTTACTCAGTCGTCTCCAGTGCTTGAACCCTCTCATAGCTGGAACAACTACGGCATTCTATTCCACGTAACATGAGAAGTTTCCATTCAGCTGACAGAGAGTGATGGGAGATTGAGAGTATCAAGCGCACTGGTATCTGGAAATGCGCGTGTTTTGGCCTTCTTTTTTGGAAGGTACAGTATCACTTTTACAGACTCATCAAAGGGTTCGTTCTTTTACCCACAAAATGTAAATCACTGCCACGATAACACCTTTTTCTGATACATCCATTCAGAATTTCCTCTCCCTTTTCCTCATTATACATTCAAAAAAACACGAATCACTGTCAAAATAACACATCCACTGCATCACTCAGTACTTCTTTTCTATTTTCCTCATCCTACACACGTAACCTAACATACAGTAAATTACCGCCACAGTATCACCACCACTGATGTACCACTCAATACTTCCTCTCCCTTTCCTCTTCGATTCACTAACGCAAGAGTATCAAATTCCTTTTTTACCTACGAATGATTCAGTGCCTTTCATGTTTTCATAACTTCCACGTCCTCGCACACACAAAATATCCAATTTCCACGCTGTATGAGACCTCGCCGACTGTCGTTTTTATTTCTCAGGAGTTATTTTTGGTGGAATTTCTGTCATGGCCACGTCTTCTCCCGCATTTTGTCCCACTTAACACCAGGCGATATAATGCCGCCAAAACTGTATATGGGAGCTGAAAATATTGACTAATCAGGTAACGTATTTTGTTAGATTTTTCTTGTTAGCACCAGACGGTTTTTCGGCTTTGTAGAGACTTTCCGAAAGGGTAAATGAACCCTATAATTGCTAGAGAATGAGCATAATAATCATTAATAAAAAGGCTGACTTTATATTTAACAAAATACTGGAATTGCTCTGACGATGCGAGAGTTTATGACACAGATCCAGTGTAACCAGTTATCCCTCAGGCTCCTGTGCAGCACTTTAATTTGTTTATTTGTTAACTCGCCCGGACGGAGTCCGCGGGGTATTGTCTTTGGTCGAGTTTGTTTGTTTGTTTGTAGCAACATTACGGAAAAATGGCTGAATGAAATTACATGAAACTCTCAGTAAACGAGTGTAACGTTACAGAGGGTTGTAACTTGAAAAGGGTTGAAGGTAGAGATATTTACTATTAGGAACATACAGGAACTCGTAATATTGGCTTTAATTTGGCACCAAGACCTGTGACCTTGAGTGACTTTGAAAGGTCAAACTCAAGGTCACCTATATTCAGGGGGATGTAGCTCGAAACTGGATGAAGATGGGGAGATATTTACTATTACCAACATATAGGAAATCCCATATGTGGTTTTGATTGGTACCTTTACCTTTGACCGTAAGTGACCTTGAAAGGTCAAACTCAATGTCACGCATATTCAGGGGGCTATACCTCGAAACTAGTTGAAGATATTTACTATTACCATGATATAGGAAGTCTCATGTGGGCTTTCATTGGGCAGCATGACCTTTGACCTTGAGTGACCGTGAAAGGTCAAATGCAAGATCACGGATTGTCAGAGGACGTAACATGAAAACATTTGCGCCATTATTTTAGACTTCGCTAAATGGCAGAAACGAGTCAGTATTTAATAGCAATAAAATACCTGCTGTTGGGGGAGGTTTGTTGTGTCTGGCACCACTTGTTTATGTTAGATTTTTTTTTTTTTACAACATACACTAACTCTGATGGCCGAACAAGTCTAATAGTCTATTCCAGGTAACAACAAACGATTTCATAAAATTGTGGGAGAAATGCAAGTGAACGTTTGAGATTCCACGGCACAGAGATCAGCACATTGTGGTATATTTACGTAGATCCAAGAGAACTATATTAACATCATGTGCCGACTCTCCCTCAGTGTGTTTCATTTACCATTAACTCCATCCTATTCCTCTCCTTCCGCATTTCCCATAACTCTTCATCCCCGACTCATGCCCTCCTCGTCTCACTGCCCTATCTTTTTTTTTCCCTCCCCTTCTTCTCTTTTGTCCTAGTTATTCTTACGTTTTATTAGTAGCTCGCGTCGTTCCCCTCTTTTCATACTTTTTCCATTTTTACGTTCCTTATCACTGATTGATAAACTAAACCTCAGTCCCAGTAGTAACGGGGATTTATTTTGCAGGATAAACAGGGAAAGGAGACTGCAAAATATCCCGATGTATCCTCCACCTCCAGCGAAAATAAAATTCAGTATCAAGTCCCTGCCATAACTAAGATTTGTTACAGTAAGAAGGACAAGCAGAGAAAAGTGCTGAATCCTCTCATGGCTCTCCTTCTTCTACGAAAACAAACGCAAGTTTTTCCTTGTCGTTAACAAGATTTGTTTTTAGGGCATGAACTAGGGGAAAAAAAAAAAAGTATACATTCTACCCGTGTTTCTCACTTTTCCTATAAAAAAAGACTGTAGTTATAAGATGAGACCCATTGGCAGTTAATGTGCGGCAATAATCCCTCCTCTGTACCCCCCATTAAAAAATCCTGTTCCTCAGTATCTTCAGCCTCACAATCACCCACTTTCACCTTCCCTCTGCCTAAAATTTTTCAACATGCTGAGCTCAGACTTCCCCAAGCCAGGACATAAAATATTTTTGTATTTCACGGATAGCAAAATCTTTACGAAGGCGTCTAGTTGAGATATATCAGGATCGCTAACCCCTTCTGTACAACAACGTATTGCACTTCAGTCCTCATTACCGACAGGCGTATTTTACAAACTTAAGAGTGAACCTTCGTGTTGACAGAAACATTACTCATTAATATTTTTGTTACCATGAAGTCTTTTTAGTATTTTTCCATTCTTTGTTCGTCATCTCTGTGTCATGGTAGTATCTCATGCATTGACATTATTGTGATCCTCAAAGTTTTCCCAGTATCAAGAAATGTTATAACCACCATAACTAAATTAGCATATTGCATGTAGTAGTTTATTATACACACGTGCGACCCTGGCATTTGCTTTTTGATCAGCGTAATTGAACCTGAACTAGACTTGGGAAAGAGCAATCATCCTCAAACAATGAAATTTCTGTGTCAAAGCAATCCAAAGTTGGAACTGGTCAGAAAGGGCCAGACATACCGACCACCATGAGCAAAAACTTTACTTACCCACTACGAGGATGAGCAAATGCATCTTCATACTGATGGACCTAATAAATACTATCGATAACCCCTTCACAACGCAGTCGGCCTTATAAACTGAATAACAATTGTCTCGAAGATGCACGAAAACATTAACCCATTTATTTCGGTTACGCATTGTTCTGCTATAATCATGCTACTTAATAACGATCTTATTCAACTACGAAAAGGCACTTCGTGATGGATTAGTTAGTTATGGATTCCCAGAAGAAGACGGGCGCTCTTCCGTACTGAAAATCGTCTGGAGATACCAAGAGCAAAATGCAAATTAAATTTTAATTTGAGAGCTTTACAAAGATATCATTTGACTAAAAGATTTTCGCAAATACCTATTGTCTTATCGTAAAGAAAACATGCCATCTCTCAGCCACGTTCGCCGTACGAGCAGATTGTTTATGTTGTTAACAAGTTAGAACGTTTGTGCAACTTTCAGCTCACGCCAAACTTGTTGTGTAAGAACCGTGAAAGAGGGGATGAGGAGGGGGAGAAGAATTGGAAGAGAGAGCTAGAGGTGGGGAAAAAGTGTGTTAGAAGCGCAGAAAAATGAAAGTGAAGAAAAGAAGAGGAAATCGAAGAGAACGAAGGCAAATTCATGGAGACCTGTGAGTGCGGGATAAGAAGAGGACTTGACAAAGATAAATATGAAAGAGTTTTAAAGACACAAAATATATGAGAAGGACAATAAGGCAAACGAAATAAATAGTGGACGTAAATCAAAACCAAAAATGAGTAAGAGCATTGAAGGTAGGATGAGAATGGAACTAACGAGCATGGAATTAAGAACAATTTAATAACGGATGGAAATAGGACAAAAGATAAGGTATTTACAGTAATTGAAAAAGAAAAAGAAAAATGTAGCCCTAGAGTAGGAAAGGACAAAGGAAGGTAATTCCATGAGACGGGAGGAAGTCAAGCAGGAGGGGGAGGGGAGTGAGAGAAGGAGAAGATAGGGCAAGGGAGAGTGAGTCACGGTAAATGGAATCGAGGAGAGGAGAGGATAACCAGAGAAGGCAAGTGGGAAAGGGAAAAAGGATTTGATGTAATAAGAGGGAAAAATAGAGAAAGCTAAAGGGATTAATTGAGAGACACAAAACATGAGGACCTAGGAGAACTCACTGGTGATACAGTCCACACACCAGTATTACATGGAGAGGTGAACCAAAAAAGGAAATGGTGCTCAGTCTATGTGTTTTGTAATCAAAGTGAAAGAGTGTGTCTGCAGAAATGTGTCTGATGAGAAATGTCTCTGCAGTATGTCTAACGAAAGACTGAGTCTGAATGTGTCAAGTGGTCAAATGTGTTCCGAATGTGTCTAGTGATAAAATGCGTGTTTCTCGCTAGTTCCTCTCACTTTATAGAGTAGTTTATTCCGCCTCCTTAGACTTAACAAGCCAATGTTCTGTCTGAATTACAACCATTTTCACTCAAAGGAGGCTTTTGCTACCAGTTTCAAGCTAACACATCCTGCCTCTCAGCCAGTTAAGAGTTGTTAACAAGGAGGAGCTGGTCAGTCATTGGAGAACACTCTCATTAGCTCCTCCTACGGGTGTGTCATGCCCAATCCGTGAAGCACATGGTAACACACAAGGTCGTTCCTGCTTAGCATATGGAGAATTAATGGGATGTTATTCTGCCCAGAAACATAAAAACACGCGGAATGATTTAATGATCTTATCTGTTTCTCTGTGTGGAACAAAGTTTCTAGCTGTGTAAGAAACGGAAAAATAGTGAAATCAAAATGTCTCCAACTCTGGTGTCACAGGGCAGATAAGGAAGCCTTGAGTGGTAACACAGAGGCTCCAAAAATGATTTAGTAATCTCTGCCACTCGTTTATCTCCCTCCTTTACTCCTTCCACTTTCATCCATTTCCAGTCAGCTCCACCTCCTACACCACTGTGTAACCACGCCAGTGACACCTCCCTTCCTGAGGAAAGAAATCTACCAAGGGGAAACTTCTGAGTATTGTACAAAGTTAAATCCTTGACAAGTAATCTGCCTGAATATGAATAACCCATTTTGCATGCCAAACCTCTAGGGAGTATTCTTGGAGAAATAGGGCCCAGTGGGTCAATCTTTGATTTCTGCTTTTTAAATCGGGACAAAAAAATTCTGTGGGTGGTGATCAGAGTACACCACCACATTCTCTGACCTTTGACCAACATAAACTGATAATCGTTGCAAAGTACAGTATGTACGAGTAATAGCAATACTTGGGAACAACACTTGAGCCAACTAGATGCCTTGTTGCAGAGACTGTCCTCTGCTAAATAAGAGTGCATGGAGTTCTTTCTCAATAGTTGAATAATTTCTCTGGGCCTTACTGAATTTTTTGCTACACTAGCACACAGGCATCTCAAAACCTTGATCATTATCCTGAAGCAAAACCGCTGGCCCGAAGGCCACTGGCATCAACAGCTAATTTAAAGGGTTTATCAAAATTTGGAGCCTGAAACACTGGGTGACTTCATAGGGTGGTTTTGACTTTAGAATATGCATCCTCATATTCTGACTTCTACTCATACTTTTTTCCTTAAAAAATCTGTGAGGAGAGCTACAAGATCAGAGAGGTTCAGAACAGAACGTCTATAATACCCTACCCTACCCAAGAACCACTGCAACTCTCTTATTTTTGGGTTGGGGGAGTTGACAATGGCCTGGACTTTAACATCAGGTGTGCTTGCTTAATTTAATCCTACCACATATCCCAGGTACAGTACCTGAACTTTTATTAATTCACATTTAGTTAAATTAACCACTAATATAGCAGAGCAGAGTCTCTCCAGCAAGGCATCTAGTTGGTTCAAGAATTCCTCTTAGGAGTTACTGAAAACAGTTACATCATCAATATTAGTGACACATCCCTTAAGTTTCCTTGTGAGATCATTCATCAGCCTCTGGAAGGTGGCAGGAACATTCTTCATACCACTGGGCATGATATTACATTTATAAGTACTGCCACCGACCAAAAAACAGGAAATTTCTTGGGCCCTTACTGTGAGTGAGACTTGCCAATATCCCTTCAGCAAGGTGGCGAGAGAAGAAGAGAATGAAGGAGCAGAGTGAATCAGTGAAATACGAACTGAGGAGGTAAAGAAGAATCAGGTGGAGAAGAAGTGAGATAGGAGAGAGGGATACGAGAGAAGTGAACTAGAGGCAGAATGGAAGGAGTGCCAGAAAGGAGGTTTAGGGGGAAGGTTACGTGGAGGGGCACATGTTCGGGGAGGGAGGAGGAAGGAGTACACTGGGGAAGAAGGGTGTTGGGAGGGAGAGGTGAGATGGAACGGGAAGTTAAATCTCTCATTATTATTCCATTAGAAGTGTCCACAATTTATTATGTGAAACGTGTCCCAGAAAGCAGTCTTGCGATGTTAGTTTTGATTTAGAACGTTATGCTGTAGCTCTAGTAATCTCCGAGACATCCCAGTCCTGGTGCTGAGTTTGGCACTGTTTTTATTTTTTCAGCAACATGGTGAGGAATTTAAGGTAAAGCTTTTAAAGTAGCACCAACTTTTTCCAAAGGCTTTCCAACAATGTGTGAAGGTTCAATAAAGTTTTTATATATTCCTTGGCAGCACAATTCTGGTTGTAAGTATGGATGATTTGAACTTTTTTCAGTTTCATGGAGGCGAACGTTGATAAAAGTTGCGTAAGGAACATCAGTACTTCAGAAGTTTTCCAAAGATGTGCTGTGTCTCCAAAGTAATCCAGTTTTGCTATCTTTCTCTTCAGCTCATGGAATTAGATATCATAGTCATAGTCGTCTCCGTTCAAACAGCCTAGAACGAACCACCAGATATACTGCTGCTTGCATTCCTCTGTCCCCGTCATGTTCTGCCATCCACCAACATATAAGATACTGTTTTCGCTTGATGGAACGGTAGTTTTCTAGCTAACGCCATATGATTATATTTAGTCGAGTGTGAATTGCAAGAGCCTGAGAGCATTATAGAAAGGAGGAATATTAGAAAGAGGGTGATATGAGGAAAGGGAGTAAAGGGAGGGAGGAGGAAGAGGACGAGGAGGGAAGGGAATCTGAGGGAGGCGAGGCAAGGGGAAGACGGGCACTGAAAGAGAGGGGAGGGGAGATGAGTGATGAGAGGGAGGGATGTATGGGGAGAGAAGGTAGAGAGTTATGTAAAAGGAAGGTGATATAGAGGGGGAAGAAGGGGAAAGGAGTAGGATGCGAAGCGAGGGAAGGGAGGAGGGGGGTGTGAGGAGAAAAGGGGAGGGAGTCATGGGGAAGAATGGAAAAAGTAACGGAGGCAGGAGAGAAATGTGAGGAAAAGAAATAAAAAGTCAGGGAAACGATGGTTATATACAATGTGGGAACGGAAGGACACTGGGAGCTGACTGTCAGAGGCAAAAAAAAGTTGGGGAAAAGTAGGGATTAGAGTGAGAAGGTAGTGGTTACAGATGGTGCAGATTTTGGTTTTCTTGCTGCCATTTTCCCGTAGCTCCATGGCAGAATAAGACTATACATCGGTCCCACATCAGTTCAGTGACACTTCAGCGTGACCAGCACATTCTAGTATTATTCATTATCATTTTTTTTTTTTACAAATACACCATTTCAGACGAAGATATGGCATTCTGAGGCCAAGTTAAAGTGGGTAATACAGCCTTCCAACCTCCTTTCCTACCATGCTACCAATTCCACCCCTGTGACCTCGCTTCACTTTATATAGGATGTCTCTAGAGATTTTACGAAACTTAAGATTATTCTAGGGCTATTTTTGAGCTTTATAAATATTACATCTAAACGCGTTCAGTTATCAGTCGTTGCGGAGCTGCAGTTACTGATGACCTTATGGGAAAATTATCAGTGGTCATTTTATTTTTGTTCATTTGGTTGTCAATATTCGTACCTCCGCCATGACTGAAAACTGGCCCAGTGCTGAAAGAGTTTTTTACTCAAAATTAGTTAAAGAATATTCTCTTAAATATTCTCAAATATCTTGTGGGACACCTTATATAAGCTACTGGAAGCCTAATACGATTTTTACTCCTTATGTCAAAACATGTAATATTTTGATCTTCCATAACCTGACTTAGTCCCTTCTAATGTGATCTTACGTAATCTGGCATAAGTTTACTTATCATATTTTTAATTTCCATAACGTATATTAACTTTGACAAATCCGTGATGTATTAACCGTACTTCACGTCGTCTTGCTTTACTTTACCTATCCTGGCGTAAGCTGAATCAGCCTCACGTAAATTAACATCTGAACTAATGATGTTGTGAAATAACTTTACCACAAATGAATCTAACCTAGACTGACCTGACCTGGTTTCTGATCTGACCTCCCATCATTGCTAAATCAGTTCTTTCCATAAATCCGTTTACATTAGCTACCTAATTCATCGTGACGACATCTGAGTCATGCATAATTCAGGAGTGACTTAGAGCGTTGTGGTGTGGATGTGGACGTGATAGGAAGCGTTAGGAGAAACACGTTAAGGTGGTTTGGGCATGTGGAGAGGATGGAGAGTGAAAGACTGACGAGGAGAGTGTATGTGAGTGAGGTGGAGGGGGGGGAGAGGGAGGGGGAGGCCGAGGATGAGATGGAGGGATGGAGGGAAGAGGTACATGAGAGAGGAGTGTGTGAGTTGGGGGCGGGGTAGTGAAATGGCGGGGGACAGAGCGACATGGAGGCGATTTGTTTGTGGCCACCCCGTGCGGGATTGAGGCGTCTGGCAATAGATAGATAGACAGACAGACTTAGAGGACACACAATAACCTGCCATAATTAACTTCTGTCGTCAGTCCGATTACGTCATTTTACTGTATTCTTGCTACTGCCATGGGATGTTGTATGGCTATGGAGAAACATTACAACCTGTTTGGGACAGGCAAAGGCGCAGCGACGCCATTCAGCAACGGTTGCTCTCTTGACGTTGAAATATTCTGGTGGCAGCAGGAATAAAATTTTATAAAACCCCATCATAATGAAAGCGAAAAATTGGCCTAGATGATTTATTGGGGACTGTTTCGGAGGATCCCCACTAAGCTAAATAAATTGATGAAAACGGGAATAAAGGAAAACAAACACAAGATAATTTCGCACCCTCATTCCACGTAGGAGACTGTGCACGCTGAGGGAGGAAATGAATGATATAGTTAGCCCTATATCACTCTCTATAATGCTCGTGGTTGCCATCACATCACTGTTTCATTGTTGCTCCACGTCGTCTGAGGAGTGGTTGCTTTCTGTCCACTCCCAGGCAGCTGAAGAGTGGAAATAGAGCTCAAGATTCTTAAAGTTAATGACGATAATTTAACCTTACTCCGTCTAAACTAACCCAACTTGACCTTACCATCATAGCCAAATGACTCGGTCTCAACTGCAGCACCACAGAATCTGCTTGATGAAAAGGCATCATCATCATCATCATTATACTTCAAGGAAATAACGGGGAGACAAACCCAGAAACAAGCACAATACAAATATGCGAGAATATCAACAGAGCGCCCGGTGTAGACTGACATATTCTTCCCACATCAATCAGACTTTAGAAATCTTGGCTCTACATGCAAAAACCACCCACACGTAATATTTTTTTTTAATGCACTTCATACAGAAAGTAAAAGGAATCAATACCTTGAAACTCTGGCATGGAAAACAAAGCTTGAGGTTTATGCTCATCGACTGGGCGAGGATCACTAGGGCAGAAACTAACCTTTTGGCTACACCAAATCTTTTCCTAACACCACACCCGCAGCAGTTCAGCAGTTCATATTCCACCCAGGACGCAACGTTATTGCTGGGTGAGATGGAAATTGGAAAATTAAACTGTGCCCATCACCCGCAAATGAAACAAAATTCTACTTGTGTTTGTGTGTGTGTGGGTGTGTGTGTGGATGGGTGGATGTTTTAGCTTGCCGACTATGCTAAATGTGATTCCAAACAGCCATTCAATCTCTTTTGTATTGTGAGGTCTTTTTAAAGTTTATTTTGGCTATCTCCAGATAATATCATTCAGCTTTAAGGACACGCCAAAGAACTGGAGGGATAACATATCTCCTTCATCAGTCCATTGATTTCTTGAGATCTTTAATTCGAATAAAATCTCTTGGTGTTGCTTGAATTGTGAAAAAGACTTCTTCTGGCCGATGAAGGTGCGAGTTACTGTCTATGAAGCGTTATATTCCGTACATGACCGTCCTCCATTTAGCCGTCAATAGGAACACGATTACACAAGCCACAGCATCAGTATTTACAATTTCACAGTGGCATAGTAATTCGTGAAAGGATGGCCAGATTACCATGATAATTTTGGCCGGTGTTCCTATCAATATTGCTGGAATTTCATTGCTGGTGGGGGGTTGGTTGGCTTCACCGCAGTACGCCTTTATTGCCACCAACAAGGCCCTGAGTTATAGTGGGGGCTGGAGTCAAGTGGTGCCCATAACGCTACTGTACTTGGCTTGTTATTACAGTTCTAAGATGTTTATTACTCACCCCCAGCTGAACAGATTCGTTTTGTGCTAAGCAGAGCAGAATGATAAAGTTGGTCTGCTCATGAATAGGTTTATGTTGGCAGCGTTCATAATGACAGTATTAACATAAGACTTTTGCAATACAATTTCAGTTGAATACACTCGCCTGGCTTTAGCTGGAATAGAATGCAGTACCAGTAGTTTCCTCAGTCAAGAGAGGGTAACTTGTGAGAGTATTAACACTCCAAGATTTTTACGTCTCGTTCTCTGGTGGGTAAAATCGTCAGGCGTTACTTGAAATGGAATACCAATATTGCCGAAATATCTCACTTGTGATGTGTTTGGCTTCAGGAGTGTTGGGTGGTTGGTGTTAAAGTGGTGTGTGTGGCTTATTTTAGGTGTGGTGTGTGGTTGGTGTCAGGTGTGATGTGTGGTTGGTGTCTGGTGTGGTGTGTGGTTGGTGTTAAAGTGTGGTGTGTGGTTGGTGTCAAGTGTGGTGTATGGTTATTTTTAGGTGTGGTGTGTGGTTGGTTTTAGGTGGTTAGTTTTAGGTGTGGTGTATGGTTGGTCTTAGGTGTGGTGTGTGGTTGGTCTTAGGTGTGGTGTGTGGTTTATTTTAGGTGTAGTGTGTGATTTATTTTAGGTGTGGTGTGTGGTTGGTTTTAGGTATGGTGTGTGGTTGGTGTAAGGAGAGTTGTGTGATTGGTTTTAAGTGTGGTGTGTGGTTGGTGTCAGATGTGGTGTGTGGTTGGTGTCAGATATCGTGTGTGGCTGGTGTCAGCTGTGGTCTGTAGCAGGTGTTAAGATGTGGTGTGTGGTTGGTGTCGGGTGTGGTGGTGTTAGGTGTGGTGTGTGGTCGGCGTCAGAGGTGGTATGGTGTGGAGCCGCTCGGTTTCCCCAATCGCAATACCCCCGTTACCGCAACCACACGGACCTGATTTAGTTGAGCTTGTGGCAGGTGCGGCCAATAATGCTACAGGCCTGATATTACTCTCTTAATACAGCCTGCAGGATATAGCGTTTTTCGACTTGCTTCCCATAACACTAGGTATATGACAGCAACGTGAGTTCATCCTGTTTTTCTTGTTGATGGAGAAGAAAAAGTTTAAATTTTCTCTACACTCAAACCATTAATCTGGCAGCATCTTTTTATACAGGGTATACTCTCACGTCTTCCCTCCATCTCCATCACAACTTCAGCTTTTTCAACCTTTTTTTTTTTGTTCCCCTCCACGTTCCGTTTTATACCTTCCTGAGACTTCCTTCCTTGCTTGATATTTTTAAATGTGCCTTCACTACACTCGAACCATTAATCCAGTAACACCAGTTTCCACAGTGTATCAGCCCCACCGCCAAATAATTTTCTAGCCCATCCCTATCCATTAATTTCCTCACCACACTAATTTCTTTATCCCTTCCCCCCCGCCTCCTACCTTTTTCGACGGTTCCACGGTTTGACGCAGATCACAACTTGACGAGAGCGATTGTTCTTATTACCACCCCCAGAGGATTGTGTTAAGCTATCTATCCATCTATCTATTCACTCATTAGTTTATCTGCCTATTATCTGTTTATCAATTTATCTATTATTTATCTCTGTCTGTCTGCATTCGATCATTGTGTACTATCTGTGTGTTGCTGTCCACGTGTTCTTTATTTTTTCTACTAAAATGTAGAGTGACACTAACCCGCCCATTGAGTACTATGACATTTTAAAGTATATTACTGTGAACTGCTGATCGAGTGAAAAGAACACCACAGCTGGAGTCGTGGCCGGGCCCTATGTAATGTGTAGCCAATATATTAGTTTATGGGTTATAGCGGCAAGCTTGTTTACCGCCAAGGTAGCTAAGTGGTTAGTGTCGCTGACTGGGAAGCAGCTGGCCCGATAGCGTCAGTGTCCAAATCCTGGTGCAGGGAGATGTCTTCACGGAACTCAGATGTCCATCCACCCTTTATGGGTCTATAAGTAAAATGAGAACCTAGGGTAACATCTAGGGGAGGTAACTGTGCTAACCTGAATGATGCAGTGGCCTTGTATCCAAGGATATTGGGTGAAAAACTCCCCACCCGCTCAAAAGCCTAAGTTAAGGAGATGAACACCGAGGCTACTCGCCTCATGGCATCTGCCCCCGTGTTTACCTTAACTTTGTATATCGTCACCCTCAAAAAGAAACTGCCTAAGTCATTTTTTCTACTTTTCAGGAAATCTAAAAAAAAAAAAAAACTCTCATTTTCTTAACTTTCATCCTAGACCCGACAAAGGCAGCTATACCAATAGGTGCGCCACGTAATGAAGAACTGATTTAGGCAAAAACCTAGAAATCGCCGAAAAATGACTTAGGCAGTTTCTTTATGAGGGTGACGATATGGTTGATGTGTGCGAGCACCTCATTTATACACGTCCAAGCTCTGTTTTATGCATCTTGAAAGGCCAGTGATCCGTTGAGTCGGGAACGCCATTTTCAGTCGATGGAGAAGTGAACCATCAACACCTAATATATACTCCATGCATGAAAATAAACGTGGAAGGCTTTCACAATGTAGGATGAGCAGCGCACTTGGAAATGTGTACTGGAATGGCCATGATTCTGAACGAGAAACTCCATACGGAACCTAGATACTGAACGAGTTAACAAAATGGTCTTACATACTAGGTAGCGGTCTAACTTTGAACAATATAATCATGGCTGTATTTATTGTTTGACTAAACTTGACCCGATCTAACTAACTGAACCAACAGTTGCCTATCTTGGCCTCGTCTGAACTAAATGAACTTCTCAAAGCCAACATCTAGCTTGAAATAGTGTAACCTAAGTGATTCTATCATACCACCAATACTCTCCTAACTTGAACCGACTTCTTCCAATAGAGCTTCACAAGAGTAACACAGATCATTTACTACGCGGCTTATACTTACAGAGCTTCAAAATCTTAACCAGATCTTCTCCTCTTGGTCTAGGCTGGGTTGGTCATTAGACACGATATAATCAAGATCCCGTCAGCTCTTTGGGAGTCAAGCTCTGTAGTTAGGATGACGTATTAATAGCTAACTGTATATACTCTTTCATATATAGATAGATAGATAGGCATTTACTTAGGATAAATCTCTCGTATGAAAGAGGGTATTTTGTAAAATGTTTTACCAACTTGACTGTTACCTTTATTACCCTCTCCGGTAATATGTGGGTTGTTCCATTCGCTTCATATTAATTTTCCCCTTTTATCGTTTAGTCTGTTTAGTGATTATGAAGTGTTTTATTTAATAACTTTCAGTTTTTACTTGAATACCCTGTTTGTACGATATGGTGATATATATATATATATTTTTTTTTTTCAGCTTATCACGTTTTACACAAGGGAGAGTCATTTAGTTAACACCTCGGCGCCGTAAAGCAGCTAAGGTTTTATACGCCATAACACTCCCGGGGCCGCGCACACACCTGGTATAAAACAGGTCACTTCCCTATTACCCAATGCCGGCCGGGCGAGCTGCCAGCGGTGAGCCAATATCGTAAACAAAGCGTTCATTATGCAAATCGTTCGCCAGGAGCGTTCTTCATCGGACCCGTTCAATCCGTCGTGGTGATTGAAGTTTCTCAGAACCCAGCACGGCAAACTGGATCAGAGGCTCTATTTATAAATTTTCTTGAGCTCAGTTACGTAAAAGATTCCTTAAAAATACTTCTGTTCACTCATACCGCTACCAAAAATTTCACAAACAAGTAGGCGGAATATTAAACTAACAAAATGCATAAAACAAAACAACCTGTGTTAGGCAATACCTGTTATGGACTTCTTGTAAGAAATAGTTAGGCTGCTTTACACATTCTGGGGTCTTTATGTCCAGAGTTATCGCCTAGAGAGTAGAGGGGGTTGTGTAGAGAAGTGGATGAAAGGCTGAGTTATGGCCCAAGGGAGACGAGGGATAGGGTGGGGAGGAGAAAAAGGGATTAAATGGGGCTGTGAGGAAGGGGACAAGAATGATATACGGGAATCAGGAAGGGGGGAAGGAGAGGAGAGAGGAGGCGTGTAGGTTACGAATAGCAGGGTGAAGTTTGGAGAAGGAGAGAAAAAAAAACAAGGACTGTGGTGTAAGGGACTGCAGTGTGACCATAGTGGATTATTTCTAAGTCGTATTTTGTGTGGTTGTTGTACCACGGAACGATGGTGCCCGCATCCCAGTCTGGTCAGGTCTACTCGTGTCTCTCTGGGTAGGATAGCTTCTGACGGATGCATGACTGATGGAAGTTCATGAAAGATGTTATTTGGTTGGAGACTTTTGAGGTCAGTGGCTTGTGGTAGCTATGTGTATGAATGTGCTTGGTTCTTGTTATGATAATGTGTGTACTGTTGGGGAATTATTCATTTCTTGCTTCTTTGTGGAGAGGGGTGAAGCTATAAGAGGGAGATGGATCCTGAACACGAGCAATAAACGGTGTCTTTCATACTGATATGATCGTCGACTGGATGTTGTATGTGATCTACGAGTATATTTGTTTTCTTAGTGCATCCCGTTCCTAATCTGAAGACTCTGTTTTGTGTTTTTGGAAGCTTATCCATGTCTAACTTCGACATGGTTTAGTCTATCATAAATCACAGTTGTTCCACTGAAATGGCTGAACACAGTTTTCAGGGATTCTCTGTGCTGCCCAAAGGTTGTACCTGTGAGTGTCTTCAAGGCATTTTTTTTTCTTGCTATGATACCTTTACACTGATGTTAGTTGTATGCCGAGAAAAGGTCGTGTTTGTCCATAGTAAATCCTAGAATTTTTGATCTCGTTCCAGTAGGAGTGGCTTGATAAAAACCTGAGGGTCGTTGAGATTTGTGTTTGTCTGAACTGAAGTGGGAAATTGTTGATCTGGTTGGTTAGGCAACCAATTCATTTTGTCTGAGCTAGTTTTCTAGTGATTAGAGACAGAGTTTTAGCTGGACTGTAGCTTGCTGAGCTTTGGAATGTTATGAAACTATCACCAAGTCGTCGGTATTGTTAATTAAGGGAGAGGGACGTGCAGGCCTTAAGGAAAAGGTATAAGAGTGAAGGTGAAAGGATTGGGCTCTGTAGGACAAGGGTAGATAGTATTCTAAACTGAGGACTTTAGCTATGGCAGAGCACCTGGGATTAGTCAGCATGAAAGAAAGTTGATCAGGTATTTTTTTTTATTTCTTGGTTTGTGTCCAATGTCTTATATACTGGGATGTGTTTCGAAGCTTTGTCAGAAGCATAGCTCTTATCTATATCTATAAGGCTGGTTCTTAATTGTTTCCCATTGAACCCATCAAGTATAAGTTTGGCCGACTCGGAGCAGTGTGTGGCGGCTGAGTGGTTAGGTCATAATCCATGCTGGGAGTCAGACTGTGAGGTGATGTCGTTTAAGAATAACTTTCCCCATGACTGTAGACGGTGTGCAGAGCTGAGATATTGGTCAGTATGGTCCGGGACTATAGGGAGATTTTCCTGATTTGCAAGTAGGGGCAATGGCTGCTTTCTTCCAGGCACCGAGGATTAGGTTGTATGTCTAGGGGAAGTGAAAATTTTCGATAAGAAGGTTTACTACTACGAGGACAAAATTTTTAAAGTGGCTGTATAGAATAGGATCAGACACCACTATCCATGGTTTTGGTTTTTGTGTATTTGTTTTGATGTTTTGCTGTGCTAAAGACCGGTATGGAGATAGTGTTTGTGTGTTTCCTTTGGGTTTTCTTATTTTACTGTGTGAGAGCTCTGTTTTGACGACTGATGCAGCTTCAACACTACGAGAGAGAAGATAAATAAAGGTGGAAGAGAGAGAAAAAAAAATATGGATGAAAGGAGAGAGAGAGAGAGAGAGAGAGAGAGAGAGAGAGAGAGAGAGGAAATTGCAGAAAGTAGGCACAGATTTTCTGAGCTGAAAGGAGTTTCTTGAAGGAGGGAATAAGAAATAGAGGATCCAAGGAGTTCCATCACTAAAGAAGAGAGGGGAAAAAATTTGATTAATTTCGCCGTCTTCCCCTCTCCCTACTCGTTAATGTGACTAATTTAACACAGTTTGGAATCATTTCTCAATTTTAATCCCTATTGCAAAGGAGCTTGGACCAATTTAACTTTTTTCTGATCCGTACTGCTTTTCAAATTTCCCAGAACTATGAGAGAGATTTATCAGATAATTATTGCTACCATCAGACAATTTCAATCGACTCTGGAAAGACCTCTCGTACTAAATCGATTATTTGATACTCTATAAATCCTCTCCATTTATAATAAAATCTCCTCAATTTAGAAAAATCTCTCATTAAAACGAGTTATATCATTTGGCGATAGTGATAACTATTAAAAAAACATTGTGTGTTGGAAAGAGTTTGACGTATACACACACTGTCCAGAAAGTTGACTCTGATTCAGAATAATTTATTTGCCAGTATTACAGTGGAATACGTGAATCGTCCGTTCAGCTTAACATGTCTGAGATTGTCGTAGGAACCTTAGTGGCAGTGGAGAATAGTGCTACATCCCTTCCTTAGTATATTTCTACAGGTTATCATACTACGGTGTTAATCTGTGGTTACGATCGTATTGAAGATGGAGAGATGGTAATTCCAGGCAGGGTTATAGTGGATGGAATATTATATGGCTTAAATTACTCCACCGAGACTATGCAAGTACCGGAACCAAATACAGAGGTGCATGTGGTGTTAAATTACGTTTCTGGAATGGTTAATTGTTTCCATTGAAAGGGATGGCCCTCTTTTACTGATTTATTATTGCTCTGCCCCGTATTTTTGCTACTTCCTGCGTATTTTAGTCAACTCAGGAGTGTTCAAGATATCTCCTTTAAAGTGTGTAAGATCGCCTGGTTGTGGCCTGACTGAACTAAACAATTATATAGGAATAAGAGCATTGGTTCGTGTTCTCTGTGGCTTTGGAGATTTCATAACACGTATTGTTCTGCTATCTATATTGCACATTACACAACAACGTATTTTAGTTATGTTGACTTGTCAGCTTTACACATAACACAAGCATAACCTACCTGCATTCTGTATACACGAGTATTCAGAATAAATCGCTAGGGAAGAGATATTTCGAATTCTCTTAAATCATTGATAACACTGATCAGAACAGTTAAGTTCACTTATGTCTGTCATCATCGTCATCATTCAGAGGAAGAAAATTCAATTGGTTATGGTCAAATGGTTTACAGGGATATTTGTGACAACTAACGTCGAAAACAGTGTTTATGATATTGTGACCCATTTGTATTATAGGTATTACCGCCAGACATATTATGTATCTAAGGAAAAATCCCATCTATTCCTGCATCCAAAAGCAATTCTGTTATTATACAATATTCTCCATGGACCTTCCATCATTTCATACGTTACAGAGAAATGCTTACTTGTCTGGAGTTGCCATAGGTATTTATTTAACTTGTGTCAGCTGAAAAGTTAGCAATTGGCACTATATTCTTTGATGCATACATTTCTTTGTAAAATTCTTCAACTCTTTTCACCATCCTATCTCTGCATTTAATGACTTCACCGTTTTTTTCTTTCACTGAAGCAATCTATTGCTCTCCTATTGCCATTTTGCTTCGGACCTGTTTCAGACTTTCTCCTTATTTGATGGTTCCTTTCATCTGATCCATATTTCTACTTTTTTTCTTCTCTCTGTCTCTTGTTGATAAGCTTATTTAATTCAGTTCTTCCTATATCATGTTTGTTTGTACTTTCATCTCCTCTCTTCTTTTCATGAGCTCAAAGATCATTTTTGAGTGTTGGCTTTGGTTGTTCTAGCTTTCCCTACTACTTCCGCTAATTCTCTAAGCACTTTTGTTAGTCTAACATTCAATTCATCAATGCCGCACCCAGCATAACTTACAGCCTGAAATCTAAAGGCTGCATTGTTTTTACTTACTTTTAGTAGCCATATCTTTTTTATTTTTAATCAAATGCTTTCTTTCACTTGTAAAATTGAATCTGGCTGTGCAACCCACCACTCTTTGGTCACTTCCTGTATTTACTTTAGTGAAAACTGTGACAAAGTGATCGTATAGTTCTTATCTGTTCTAATGAAGTCGATTACATTCTTTGTTTCTCCATTTAGACTTCTCCAGGTCCATTTTCTGCTTGTTCTTTTGTGAATGAATGTGTTCATTATTTTCATGTTATACTTCTCAGCAAAATTTACCATCATTTAACCTGTGTCATTCCCTTCTCCCACTCAGAATTTTCCCATACATGCTTCTCCATTATTCGATTTCCCAACACTTGCATTGAAATCTCCCCTGAGTATATTATCTCAGGTCTTCTTTTCTTCCACAATCTGGGTGATGGTGAGAGAGATTATTTCTATTTCTTCATCTGAGGTTTGGGAAATCGATTCATTTACTTGTATTGCTTTCAGGTGTATCTTTTTCTTAGTCTAATTACAACCCATGTTACTCTGTCAGATACACTGCTGAATTTAACAATGTACTCAGCAAGATTTCTGTTAATTAGAAATCTAACACCATTAACTCTTTCATTTTGCCTCCCTCTGCCGTAAAATAGGTTGTTGGTGTCTTGGAGCTGAATTAATTTCCTGTCTTTTCTGTGGATCGCACTCAGACTTACAGTATCCCAACTAATGTTATTTAATTCAGTTATTAAGGAACCAAGTTTGTACTCTTCTGTGAGGCTTCTCACATTGAACGTGTAGGTCGTCATGGATTTCAGTTTGTTTAATGTCCATGTCTTTGATTTGTCGAGACAGTGCCTACTCACTTTCTGTGGCACACTGCCCGTAAACACAGGAGGCTTTGTGGTTAGCCCTTTAGTAGACGATGATCCAACAGGAACTCCTATAAAATCATTAAGTGTAGAATTCATTTTTGGCTGGGGGTATTGTGGCAAATAATCTTACTTCCCTGCCCCAGAGATTCTGGTGAAATCTAATTTTTGTGCCACCTTACTCAGTACGTTCGGTGGAGCCCTGTATATCTATAGTGTGTCTCACTGACCGTGCAGTCTAAGACGGTGCCTCGTATATCGGCAAGGCCTTCCCCTATCCGCCACCAGGGGATGCGCCAGGTAACAGCGGGATCATGCCCGTGGACACATATTCATAGATAATACATACTTACATATACTCGTACATACATATATATATACTGTATATATATATTTTTTTTTTATTTTTTTTTTTTCTCCATTTACTTTACAGTTCAGGGTTGGAGGATAGAGCTGCAGAACAACTTCGGTACAATATTTTCAGCTTAATGTCACTTTCCTTCTCAGGCAGACAGTATAGAATATAATATCTGTTCTATCTTTGCCATGAAAGTGGGCTGATCATATGTCTAAAGGGACGCCTGACAGTCTTCTGCTGTAGAATAAGGCACTCCAACAGCAGGATATGATTCGCAAGGGTTTACATTCTAGGTGTAGTTCAGGCTTAATGCTCACGTAATGCTGGCCAAGGGGAGCGATTGGTCACTCTCACCTGAAGTTTCTGGAATAAGATGCTTAGCCACGAACCTTCCAAGTACAGCACTTGACGCAATTTTACTTGTTTTAAACTTTTCCGGCAAGAGTTATCAGGACCTTTCACCCAAGTGGCATCATTTTAACAATATACTACGCACGTAACTCCAGTGTAAACCCTTTTGTGTGTATGTGTGTGTGTGTGTGTGTGTGTGTGTGTATGTGTGTGTGTGTGTGTGTGGATTATTTTGCACAGTACACCTCAAGTTACTTTGATATGTAGGTGGTTTTAATGCCGCCGCAGTTAACGTCAATAAATTACGGGAGGAAAAGGCGTTATGTGAAAAATAAATTGCTGAAGACGAGATGTTGCTAAATCTCCGTTCCTCTTAGCAAAAATCGAGACTGTGTGGTGCGTGCGTAGTAAAAGAATGGTTAGTGTTGGCCTCCCTGACCCACCTACATTACTACACACAGCACCAGCAATCATACTGTTCCGCAGTGGATGCCAGTGTGTCACCCTTCCAGCAATAAATATAGGTAAGCTGCAGGAACGATCCACTAAATGGGTTGCAGGATCGATGGATGCGGAACTTAGGACGGCTGGGTGACGTCAGTCGAGAGGCTGGCTGCAGTCGATGCGACTTAAAGATGTGCAGTGTAGGCGTCCCTCCTCAGGGACATCCAAACCGATACTTTATCAGTGAATTCTTGGCTTGCCTCTGCAAGGCATATAAATACTACTCTGTCACATACATATAATGACGATATACAAACATAATCAGTCATTCACAGAACTGTACACCTACACCTACATTATATACATTGTGGTCGGTGGAGGCGCCAGCCATATACCCACACAATATAGTGCTGCCATTAGGTAATCTACATTGTGTTACAAGCGAAGCCATTTATTGTAACCGAGGATTTTCTTTATTTTGCTGCGTAGCAACTACATAGCCTGTTCTCAGGGTAGGGAAGAAAGAATATTACCCCCACATTCCCTACCGGACTGATGGTTAAAAAGGAGAGGGTCAACTTCAACAGTGTTTAGCAGTCCCACATGCTCTGTTCTTACTCGCTAATAGCGTTACTGAGAGCCTTTCGTCTGGGTTCTGCACCAAAAGTAAGAACGTTCGTATGTTCTGTTAGAATATAGAGCGTGTGGATAAATATAGAGGAGTAGGTAAGTTAAATGTGTTCAAGAATGCAAGGTGTAGTTGTTGCTCAGACCTGTTCTGTCTGGCTGAGCTGACCCATTGACCGTTGGTAGGTAACCGAGACTAATGGGGCCGTCACATATGTTTCCAGCATTTTATATATTGTGTCTGCGACTTCATGTGATACGTGGTGTGCACTGCTACGTTGTGTCTAATATCCTCTGTGTGTCCCACTTACAAACAAGGTATATGCCATCTACGGTTCCACTCACCCCAAATCAAAGCTGATAACCAAGAAAGGCTGGATGATATTCTAATCTATGTCTAGCTAGGTGAAGTTGATCATTTCTATTTAGAGATACCAGTGATGGGTGAGTATCGGGCTGGGGGAGAGGAAAGGGGGGCTTTATCATGACATTCTGATCGAGACGTTGCATTATTCTGTATGGGAAAGAAGTATAAAGTTGTCTCTGTTAGTGTTGGCATGTCTGAAGGTGGAATGCAGCTGGAAAGGGTTTGATAATAATTGTGTGGTGACTTTCCTATGTGCCTAGTTTTGTTATGTAGCTCTGTCATATACTGCCAAGGGTGTTGTGTGTTGGCACAGGCTACTGCATAGAACTGTGTGCCTCCCATATGATGTACTGTACATTTTAGTGGGATGCAGGGGGTTAAAGGGTAGTAGAAGAAAAAATAAAGGGGCTAGAGTGGATTCAAGAAAGGAGGTCAATTGAAGGAAGAAGGGAATGTATTGAGAGCAATAGATATGTGAGGAGACTAGTAAGTAAGGAGAGAGGGAGAGAGAGAGAGAGAGAGAGAGAGAGAGAGGGTAAATGATGGTCTTGAAAGAAAAGTCTGTGTAAAATGTTCTGAAAATTGGAATCTTTTGGAAACGAAAATGTAGAATCAAAGAAAAATATAAAAAAAAGTGTGAGGAAAGAATGTGTAAGAAAGGAAGAGATGGACGTGAAGCAAGGAACAGACGCAAGGAATGTCTCTAAATACTGATAAATGTGAGTGGTGAGAGCAGAGTGACGCTAAACAGAAATGGGTTTTGCTGTGTGCTGAGAAGGAAGATGATTCCATATTATGTTACTTTGGCAGGAGGGAAGAATACTGTGAAAAAGATGAAAAACGGGAAGGCATCAAGTGCTGGGATACATGCAGAGATGATCAAGTGTACTGGAGAAATTGGAATAAAGTGTATGTTGGAAATATGTAAAAAAAAAAGATGAATGAGTGAAACAGTACCAGCAGAGTGATTGACGGCAGTGACTAGGCCCGTGTACAAAAAATACAAGTAATGGAATTGCGTGCAAAAATTATCATGGAATACTGTACATCTGTGAAGTGTAGTAGTTGTGGATACTCTACCCTGGTCTGTCTGTTCAAAAAGACCCACCAACCAGAATAAAGCAAACGCCTTCTTGTAGCAGACAGCCTGTCGCTGCGGTTGAAACAGAGTCCTTCCACATGGCAAGGTGCAGGGAAAAAGGTGGAAGCATGTACTCCAAGAGGATGAGCTGTGTGTAGGAGATGTATATGAGTAATCTCA
>JAGKTI010004784.1:35625-48509 GCA_018397915.1 Birgus latro | reverse complement strand
CTCTCTCTCTCTCTCTCTCTCTCTCTCTCTCTCTCTCTCTCTCTAAGCTATATTCTGTGCATCTAAGAGTATACAACACTATCATACTTCTAAGACTATTTCTATATCTAAGAATATACTGAAGTCTGGGTGCCTAGGAGTATAACCACCTGTAATTACTTCGAGGTAGCTTGGTATATTCCTGGCCTTCAGTATACCCAAGAATATAATATGGTGTCTGCGAATACGGTATTATACCACTCTTTACCCTCCTGACTGGGAATGTGTTACTGAGAATCGTTTGCTTATTATATTATGTGGAGAGATAGATGTGTGTGTGTGTGTGTGTGTGTGTGTGTGTGTGTGTCCTATAGCTGTAGTGATATAGGCTATGTGAATGTGTGCAGTATATGTAATAAAATTGTAGATATTTACTGTATATATTATAGATAAATAGCTAGATAGATATAGATACTCATATTAAACCTGTATATTGTCAATTGTAATCCATGCTATTCCCGTGTATTCAGTTTTTTCATAGGCTGTTGTGTGAGTGAGAAATTAATACCAGAGTTAAAATGACATGAGAAATAAGTACCAGAGTTACATTGACGTATGAGAAATTAATACCAGAGTTAAAATGACGTATGAGAAATTAATACTAGAATTAAAATGACGTATGAGAAATTATTACCAGAGTTAAAATGGCGTATGAGAAATTAATACCAGAGTTAAGATGACATGAGAAATTAATACCAGTTAAAATGACATGAGAAATTAATACCAGAGTTAAAATGACATGAGAAATTAATACCAGAGTTAAAATGACGTTTCTTAATGCACAGTACGTGGACCAAGGGAGATCTAACTGACTTACTTTGCTTGCACAGGAGTGGTCGTGGCAGCAAGAGGGAGCGTGGTGTGCGTTTACCTCCCGTGCAGCGGCAGAGGTGTGTGCTGGAGCCTGCTGACCCGGACACCAGCCTCAGCATCACACCACCATCACCCTCAGCACAGCACAGAACACATAGACACCACACACCTACCTCAGATGCAAGGGACGCCCATGTGGAGGTGAGGAGCAGTGATAGATAGATGGATAGATAGATAGATAGATTGACTGATTGATAGACAGAGGGGTAAGTGGGTAGCAGGATAATTAGAGAGAGAGGAGGGTAAAAGGGAGAGGAGTGACAAGTGGGTGTAGGGGGACATGTCAGTTGAATAACAAGCTAAGGCGAGAGGGGAGTCTCTCTCTCTCTCTCTCTCTCTCTCTCTCTCTCTCTCTCTCTCTCTCTGAAGCTGAAATCGTGGTATTATAGTGGATCAAGAATTTTTATGAAGGTGTTTAGGGGATGTGAGAAAATATAATATTGTTGGTTTATTATGACTGAAAGAAAAAGTCTTAGGTTTTAATGACAGTGTTTTATGCACATATGCACACTGATTTGCTAATGATAATTATACTGATACCCAACAGACTATTATCGTTATTGTACATTCATTTATTATGTTTATTACGTGCTGTAGCTTCATTGCAGTGACTAGTTCAGATGGGCGTAATTCTTTCTTACGTTCTCGTCCGCCTTCCCCTGTCAGGTGGAGCCGATTCGCGTGACGGCTGCAACGCCCTCCCCTGAGGTGCCGCTGGTGGTGGTAGCAACAGCTGAGGGTGGCACCCGCACCCAGGCCCTCACCCGCACCAGGTCCCGCCAACACTCACAAGGCTACACGCAGGGCGACCCGCTGCCCAGGACCCACACTTACCACAAATACGGCAGTGCCAGCTTCGACCTAGCCAAGCCCACTGGGTACGAGGGTGCCCGCGCTGCCTTCCACACCACACGCAGCAGTTTTGAGGGTGACCGCCGCCTGTCGCTGAGCACCAGTGGCGGTGGCAGGGCGGCATGTGACACCCTGCCGCCCGCCACCTTTGATAAGAGTCCAGGATCGGCACGGCGGCTGCCATCCATGGAAGCTGGTTCCCGGGCAGGAAGCAGCAGCAGTAGCAGTGACCGCACCCTGCAGGAGTCTGTCCCACGAGGCTTCAGACGTAGCCGCAGTGAGCGAGTGGGCAGGACTTCATCCGGTACCTCCCCAGCCCGCAGTGAGTCTCTGAGGGTGAGTCGAACCTCCCCTGCCAGAAGTGACTCTCTGAGGGTGGCCAGAACCTCACCAGCACGCAGTGAGTCTCTCAGAGTCACCAGGTCACGACCTCACCACCACGACGTGGAGATGACTGAACTCTGCTCACCCAGACGCTTCCATTCATATGAAGAGTACAGGTGAGGCACAGCTCTCATTTGGCACGTTAGTTGTGATAGATCGGGCAGGTATGATGGTAGTGTTACAACTGATTAAGTAGCTCAATAATGCTTACAATGTTAGTAGTTTAGAACATAAAAGTTGGTTAGTAATATTGGTATTATTTGTAATACTGCAGCCTGTTAAAGTTCGTCAGTAAATGGTTGGTTGTATCAGCGTAGTGGGTATAAACCTATGGTAACCTGCCTTTTGTAGCTCACACAACCTCGATTATCTGTTACCGCGGGTGGTATCATGAATATTAATGCTTTTTCCCCTTGTAGAAGTAGATGTAGTACCCGCATGCTGTGACAAGGCCTTTACATCCTTACTTTCCCCAGCAGCACTCGGCTTACAGTGGACAGTGGTCCAGCCAGCGGTGGTGTGGTGGTGGAGACACCAGCTGAGATAGCAACCTCGTCTGGGACCCGCTACACTTGGCGGGGAGTGCCGGTCAGCGGTGAGGCAGTTACCACGGCAGCGGAGATCGCCAGCTCCTCGCGACACACGTGGCTAAGCAGCACGGGAGGC
Organism: Birgus latro; assembly: GCA_018397915.1. Classification (NCBI taxonomy): domain Eukaryota; kingdom Metazoa; phylum Arthropoda; class Malacostraca; order Decapoda; family Coenobitidae; genus Birgus; species Birgus latro. The sequence goes on along the minus strand of JAGKTI010004784.1, from coordinate 45,695 downwards.
TCGATGCGGAGACAATCGTCCCTGGAGAGTGGGGAGCTGGAGGATTTGATGGAGAACCGCAGACACGTGGAGCAGCGACGTCTTCTCCTACAGGCGGACTCCACCACGCCGTCGGATGAAGATGAGGAACCACGGAGCAAAGTGCGATACAATGATATGGGATCACTAGAGCAGGTGGGTCACGTTGTGTGAGCAGAAATACCATTACATCTATTGCCGGTAGATATGATGTAGAAGACCTTCTGGGAAGTTATATGCAAGACCGTATGTGCAGTTCTTTTTATCCAGAAAAATTTAGGAGCACGTCTTTGAGATCAGGAAGGTTTAATCCTCTTCACAGAGATGACTTCTTTATTAGTTTACTCTTGCTGTCTACAAACGGTGTTATCCAATTTATGGGAGACGTGTTGATTTAGAAGGATAAGACATAACCTTCATTAACCTTTCCTAACTGGCAGGAAATCTTGTGGTAATAACCTGAGAAGAATGAATATTATGTCATCGTATTGAAGGGGTTAAAAGGAGCCCTGTGTGACCCAAATCACCACAGGAACCAATTTAAGGTGGATTTCAGGCACCAGATTCACAGACACACTTCCAGTCAATTACCAGTCGTAAATCGGCTCGGTTTTTGCAAGAAGAACAAGGGACAAGGGAAAATTCTGTGTTCTCTTTTCTTAATCATCCTGAAAAAGCTAATCTTAGTTACGGCAGGCCATTGATCGTAAATCTGTGCTTTAATCTGGCCCTTAAATTTACTTCGAAATTCAATCTAACCTTGCCCGTTATATTCTTACCCTAACATGGCCCAGGTTTTCGTCCCCTTGCAGCTTATTTCACGTACCTCAGTGGCAGAGAAAGATAATATTACGGCCCTACATCCTTTCTACACTTCTCGTGATTGGCATCCAATTCTAGTGTTAATCTGTTTTTACAAATCAGCATTCAAGGTGGAGAGATGGCAGCTTTACGCCAGGTTAGAGTAAAAAGAGCATACTCTGAAATTTGCTTGAGCATTAAAACATTGACCTGGTTTCAGGTGAATGAGGAGATGGCAGACCTACTAGACGATCCAGCTGTAGCCTCCACACACAGCCATGAAAAGATCAAGGTGAGAAGCTAATGTATTCTCCTTGATTTCTGGTTCTCAGGGCTGTTCATGATGTATATGGATGGGATTAGACTACGTTCCAGGGCAATTTATTATATATTTGGGTGGAATCAGGCTACTTTCAGGTGACTGCACTGAATGGCAAGCCTAAATGGTTCCTTGTAGCCCAGGAAACCATCTCCTATGTTAGGTGATAAGTAAAATGGACGCCTGTGGTTTAGTAAAGTAAGATATTCCGCCAGGATGTGTCCCGTTAAGATGTAAGTCCGAGAGGTGCATGGGGTGTATTGCTCACGTAATGCTATCTAGGTAAGCGACTGATATCTCTTGCCCTAAATGTATGGACTGAGAAGCCTAGCCATGGGTCCCTACGCTTCTGATGGAACAATAAAGGCCTAGACAATGGATGACTAAATGAATATATGACGCTATGCAAACATCCCTCTAATCCCTTCCAGTCCTATGAATGGAGACTAATGAACTGCAGGAGAAAGACAGCTTCAACCTGCAGTCCACTGAATTCACATTCAGATGAGTCTGAGGCAACAGCAACACCAGCACCAACGAAGACAACCCTCATCAATGTCTCAGGTTTCCCCAGTCCTTAACACTCGGCTGTCTTCCGCAGGTGCAGTGTCAGGCCCTGTGGCGGCTGCGAACTACCCTGGAGGAGGAGGACCCCGAGGAGCAGGACTCTGACTCAGGCCGCATGGAGGTGCACAGCTCCCCCGATAGGCATTCTCCTGGCCGCACATCAGGTGGGACAAGGCAGGACATATCTGGGACAGACTAGGTCACAGTAGGCCATTTCTGGAGGCTGGCACGGGCGAGTAGGACAGGATAGGTCGTGTTAGGTAATTGCTGGCTGTCCACAGGGGCATGGTGAGGCAGGTTAGGTCATGTTAGGTCACTTATGGAGGTCCTCAGGGACATGATCAGGCAGGTTATGTAATGATAGGCCGTTTCTGGAGGTCCTCGGGGGGCAAACCAGGGCATATTAGGGGCATATACAGTATTTATTATGGCCGGTGCAACATCACAGTATTAGTACCCAGTTGGTATAAAGTCAAGGAGTCTGGTGCATAGGAGGGTTGCTGAGCTAAAGTGAACAGACTGTCTTTTCATGCACATAAATAATTTAATAAAGTAAGGTTACGACAGATAAGGAAGGTGAAAGCAGCACCAGAGGAAAGTAACATGAAATTTCGTAATTAGATTTGGACAGCGTGATATACCTGTATTTAGAAAACAGGAAAAAATAGAATGGGCCATATTAATGAAGGTAAAATCAGGATCAGAGGAAAAGTAACATTATTCCTCTTTGTCAGATCTAGACAACGTGACGAGTGCCACCAGCCACACCACGTCCTTCGAGAGCAACACGGACGCCATTGTGGGTGGTGAGGCGGGCGTGGGCGGAGGTGAGGAGGCGGAGGTGGGTGGATCGGAGGTGGTAGAGGCGGAGGCAGGACAGGAGGACTTGGCAAGACACCCCATCACCCTGCCGTCTTCAGAGGCTCGGCGCACGTCATACAGGGCCATCCTAGCCAGCAGGCTCAAGGTACAGGAAGACTGACCAGGATAATGTACCATCATGAATAACACTTACCAACACTCCCCTGACACCATGTGCATGAACGTTTCTCTTTAGCTCGAAATGTCAGAGCACTTTCCTTGTGCTTTTCTCATTGTATCTTGCTGTGTAATCCAGATGAATAAATACATGTAAAGCCATACATCACCGCAAACCGCAGGGAAGTGCCAGTGAACATTTGACCATGGTAGTATAGTTTTGTGCAGTAGCCCCATCTTCGTGAAAAACTATCTCCTTAATGGAATAAAATCATCTGACGCTTCGTGTGCATACATGCAGGTTTTTATGTCTTCTTAGGTCTGTTCCTTTCAGTTTTACCCGCCAGTGTGCTTTGTGTTCAGTTCTGCCTTTATACTCCACTCACTGGTCTTTAACCAACTTTTTCCTTATTGTTGCAGCAACTGGACGCCTCTTCAAGACCGCCACTGTCCTCAGAAAACAGCTTTGATTCAGTGGACACGGAATGCTCTTCAACCACTGACCTCAGCAGACCGGAAGTGCTAACCACCAGCTTTGACTCCACCACGGATTGCCCAACGGACTCCACCAGCGACACCCACTCCCACAGACTGCAGCAGATGAAGGCAGACAGTGGGTACAGAAGTCTTGAGGCCAACAACAGTCGCCCTCCCAAACTGAGCAAGAAACAGATCCATTTTGTTGAGGACAGTCTGGAGTGTCATGAGGGGGATGCTGAGAGAGACCGGAGTCGAGAGAGACGCTATAGAGACCCAGAGGCCTTTATTGAGTGCTTGGATGATGCAGGTGACCCTCAGAGTAAGCGGGAGAGAATAAGGAAGAGTGTGGCACAGTTGGAGCGGCGCTGGAGCAAGTCTCAGGCCAAGAAACGACGAGAAACCCTCCGGGAACGTCATGGCTCATTAGACACCGCTCTGGGTGGGACGATAAGTGGGCCTCTGGTGGGCGTTGGTGGCTCTTTGGAAGGTGATGCCACGACTACGGACGAACTTAGCGGGAAGCGATCAGTCCTGGCAAGATTTTTACGAACACACCGCTACCCAGCTGCTCACTACCGCTTGTTGCAAAGAGATTACTCCATCGATGAGAAGTCCGATCGCTTGTTTAAGGAATTCAGTCGCACGGAAGTCCCTCTTGAGTGGGAACCGGTTGGACGCAGGGGCACCAGACTTTACTCCAGCCGTCGCCTTCACCGTCACCTTGATGCCGAGGGGTCACCCAGGTCCCATCGGCGGAAACTTTCACCCCAGGACTCCATTGAGGAAGAGGATCAAGTAGCAGCAGCACTCTGGGAGGGTGACCTGTCCCGCCCTGAGAGTCTGGCGGGGTCCATAGCCGGTGAGGATCTAGGCTTCACGCTGGCTGAGGAAGTGGAGTGAGGAACTGTATTCTCACTGACAAAACCAAACAAATGAGGGTCTTATTCTGAGTGGTTTTGGAGATACTGTAACGCCTCTTTTTGTCAGTGATTTATTCTGCTCCAAACCACAATATCTTCTTGTATGTTACTGATCCAGACTATTTCGATATTAAAGCAATATAATATACAAGCGAATGTTAACGAGAAATACAGAATGCAGAATAAATTCCTAAGGAAGAGGTGCTACGAAGCCCTCTGTGCCACATAGAATACAGCAACTACTCTCAGCAGCTCCACCATCAAGAATAAAGAAAATAATAGCCCTGTTTAACCCCTTCATTGCGATGACGTATGGCTCAGTTCATTCTGACAAACTCCAGACGATTTTATCAACTTGGGAAGGACTTGGAGGAGGGGAGGGGTCAGTGAATGCTGTTTCTAACCCCTCCAGTTCGAAAAATCTCCCCCAAGCTGAATGAAATGGTCTGGTGGTAGCAAGAATAAAATAACGCAGAATACAATATTAGATTGAAGGGAGTTAAGGGGAGCAAGTGACCCCCCAAGCCACATACACTCATAAAAAAGAAGTGACAAGTGAAATAATGCCAAACGATTTACAGAAACTCGAACGCAAAGTGACTGCTGTAGGAAGTGGAATTTAACCCATGCATATAATAAACCAGCCACTTTAATACTCTCTCACCAAGGTAAACCCAACTCAAAGGTCAGGGGGCAGGTGGTGTGGATGAAAATGTAAACCAGTGCAGCCTAAAGTGAACGCTCCACTTTTGAGAGAGGGGTGGAAACTGTGTCCTCTTTGTCTCTCAGTCCCCCTCCCCTACCCCTTCAACTTCCCCGCCCCCCCTCCCCCTCATCCAGACAGTCGCATATCTCTCTTAATATCTCGTCGACCTAGCTTATCTTTTATCAGTAGTTCTTCTTTTGAGAGGTAATGGTGATAGTGGCTGTTATTAGAATGGCGTAGTAGATAAGAATCTATGATGGTGAGAGAACCAAAAGATAAAGAGGAAATAATGAAAATATATAACAAGGTGTCTGTTAGAAAATAAAAGAGATGAGGAAAAATAAAAGATGCATTGCCAGGCAGGAAATAAAGGGAAGTGAGTAAGTAAAGAAAGATGACAATAATTAATGACGAGAAAGAACCATTTGATCCAAGTAAAGGAGGGAAATAAGCAAAGGGTAAAAGGACAGTTTATATTATGATGGCGAACTAAGAGTATCAGAAAGGCGAAAGCAGTGGTCACAAGAAAGCCAAAAAGAAGGGTGAATACTACGAAAATCAGGTGAAAACATGTGAAAAAGGTGAACCGGGTAGTGAATATGAAGACTGCATGACCGAAATGCAATAAATAACTTGAAAAATACAAAAAAATTAGTGCCGAATGAGTACAGGTAAAAGGCACACTGAAACGCACAAAGAAAATTTAATAAGAGGGACTACAGGAAGCTAGACACCTACACTTAAAGACCCCAAAGACTCTCACTTCATGGCAAGACAATAATGTAGACCCCAAACAGCACGGATCGAAAGAGCGATGCAAATGTTAGTATTACGAAGGAAACGTAGTGATAGATTAACTAATTACAACCGGAAACCAACAGGAATAACACTCAAAACAATAACACACAACCAAAACAATGGAGACGGGCGTTAAGACAATCTACAGCAAACGAGTAGAAGTAGATGAACAAGATAAACCAAGAAACTATATACACACAAAAAACTACGCTGATAAAACGTGTATTAAAACAATTATCCATAAACTGCGATATATCCACATTTAGAGATTATGTATATAGTAACAGAGCCTCCTTTTTTGGCGCTATAAACATGAACAAAACAGTATCGATAAGGTTATATTTACTACACATATTTAGAAGACATGTATAGGTCCCAATTTTAATCTTAGGAGCAAAATGAAGGAATGAGTGACTGTGTATGCAAGAGGGCGAGTGTGTACTTGGAGTAAACTGTGTATGTAAGCCTGTGTGTGTGTGTGGATCTAAGCACGTGCAGGTGTACATACGTGCGTCTGGTAAATACTCAGTGTGCTTGAATCCTCTGCAATACGTATTTGTGATGACTTTATAGATTTAAGTACTTAAGTCGACGTGGAGACATTTTATCAAGCCTCCCGTGTCAACCTCTTCAACACGGTGATGTATTTTTATCATTTTAACCCCAGGAATCCGGGTAACGTCATTTTTAGGCCACTCTTCTTGCCATTAGACGATTTTATTCAGCTTGGATCGGGCCTTTCGTGTTGAAGGGATTTATTAAGGCTATATCTTATCCCTCCAGCTCGAGAAATGTTTCCTAAGCTGGCTAAATTTGTTAGTAGATGACAGGAATATAATCAAAGGCGTCCCGATCTCAGTGGGTTAATAAAGCAACCACCAGACGATTTTATACAGCTTTTAAAACGATCCTGCCTTACGGAGTGGTAAATGAAAGCCATGTCTACCCGCACCAGATCGAGAAGTCTCCCTAAGCAGGATAGAAACTGGAGACAGCGGTTGATTTAAATAGGTCATCGTATTGAAGGGATTGAGTGGCATAAAGTTCAACCATTAGGAACCCCTTCTGACCAATGGCGTGTTTTATATTCATGTTGTCTCCGGGCGATTAACGTATATTCAGTTTTAGGAGAGATTTCGAAGTGGAGGGATTAGCGTTGGCATTCAGTAACCCATTTTAAGAGTTGGGATTTGGGAATTTAAAGAATATCGTCCAAGAACTAGGATTTAAAATACGTCATCGTGGTGAAGTGCTTGTGAAAGTAGGAACAGCAGCTCATAACATGCATGAACTTTTTAGTCCTACTTAAATTTTGCTTTCAACCTCGTCGTTCGCGAAAAATATCACCCTGTTAAGGTGTTTATAGTTTTCATTCTCAATCTTTTTTTTTTTTTTGACCTTTATACCTGTTAATTTGAAGTTTTTTTAGACTTTACATATTCTCAACTGTACCTTAAGTCAGGATAGTTAGTTCCCTCTTTTTGGTTTAAAGTTTTTCCAGCCGTTTGTGCTAACCCATTGAATGCGGTGATTACTCGCTCGGCTTAATCTTGCTACCTCCTGACGATTTTATACAGCGTGGAAAAGACATTGTGTAGTGAAGGGGCAGTGAGGGCAACATCTAACCTATACTGCTTGAAAAACCCTCCCTCAAATTGAATAATATGTGGAAATAGTGAAATTAGTATATGCATTGAGGGGGTTACGTTGGTTTTTCTAGATTGCTTAATTTCCTAACGTAAGATTAATACACAGAAATATTCTCCTACGTCAGATTCCCTTCATAAATGTACCTAGTATTTTTTTCCCATTCCTCCTTTTCTAACTTTCCAAAATGTACCTAATAATTTTTCTTTCCCCCTTTTCTAACTTCAACAGTGCCTCATAAAAAAATTGTGTCCTGTGTTTTTTTTTTTATAATTTTTCTTAGGTAGGTAAACATGAGGGTAATATTGTGGTTATATATTGTAAACTGAAGCCTCTATTCACTCTTGTATCAGACGAAAATGTAGTTGGATTTAATATTTTGTAAAGTCGACCCAGATTACGTTGCGATATTTCAAATTCAAACTACTATAGAATCATGACTACTTTAGGCAGCACAGGTGAGTTTGCAGCACCTCTCTTCATTTTTTCTTAATATACTTTTCTCAAGGATGCCACGTGTATCTTTAAGTAATATACCGAAGTATATTAACACGCCAAACGCAGAAATAAACTAGTCAGGAAGAAGTGCTACAAAAACCTCCTCAGCTGAAGATATTACAAGGCTCTGTTTGATCGGGTTATATTGCAGTGTATTGTGGTCGACTCAAAATATGGCTTCATGTTTTGTTTTCATGTCAGTATTTTACCTCAGTCTGAAGTGAGTGTACCTTGTTTATTTATTTATTTCGTTTTTCTTGTATGGTTGCTGTCTCTAAGATGTGTTTGAAGAAATGAGGCCTTGAACATATAGTGAGACTGGTTTGTCCTGGTGAGAAAGTTACACAGTGATAGAAAGTATGTGCATAATGATTTCAATTTGCAAAGGTACTCGATAATATTACGTTCTTACAAAACTTCCTCCTTCAATTGCCCTATTTATTCTCCCTATCTAACCAAGCATTACGGTATCCTTTCATATCTCTTCTTCTTCATGTTTAGTTTCGTTCTTTTCAAAATTTGCTCCCTTCTGACTTTCACATTAGTTTTCTCTTAGTAATTTCTGAGCAGGACAGACTTGTCAGATACACAAAGGTAGTATGGTAGAAGGAATTAGATATTGGCGGTTCTGGATCGTTCGCTGCAGTGATTTTAGTTTGATTCAGTGTGTTTATAATTTAATTCCGGTGCTGGTGAGGGACTCCTTCATGCAGTGGCATTGTTATCACTGAAAGGATTTGCTGCCCGGGTTATACATATGTCCCTCAATTCCCTATCCTCTGAAGGGAGAATTATGGAAAGCAGGATGAGGGCAACTTTATAAAACCAGCAGTGCATTGAGCTCACGTCCACAACAACGTACGGGAATGCAGGAAAACCCTTTCACTCGATGATGTTATTATTTGCAACTGCCAGACGATTTTGTTTAACTTGGAAGAAACATTTTAAGGTGAAGAGGATAGATAATAGATATAGCGCTTATTAATCCCATCAGTACGAGAAGCCTGTCCCATGTTCAGCTGTGTGGAAGTAGCAAGCATAAATTTAAATACATCATCGGAATGGGGCCATTAAAGAGTTGTTAGACAATGATCAACATCTGAACGAGTTACAGAGAAGGTAATAATCAAGATTTGTGTACTGTTCAGCGACAAATTATTCTTCTAAGTATAATTTCTATAACCTCGATAATTCCCCACGCCCCACACGAACCCTCTCTGCAGCGAGCGATTCCATACCGACCAAACAATTATTGTAGATTTGTGATTAAGGGCGATATTGTCGGGGCCACTGGAGGTCTCTTAACACCCCAACTTTAGCGATTCATTTTGCCTATTCTGTCTTAACATTCTCTTCTATGTCAGTACTGTTAACACTGATTCAGTACCTTAACATACTCCTCTACGTCCTTGATACTGTCTTGGATGAGTGTCATACAAGTGGGTAATAATATAGGCAAAATAAATCGCCTAGGAAGAGACGCTGCGAGATCTCCAAAGCCACTCACAACACGACCCTCTTCTCTGGTTACGGGTCGTCTTCTCATAAGCTTAAGATGCTGTCGTCTTCCTTTCAGAGACGAATGATTTTTCAGTACAGGACGGCAGATGGTAGCCAGATGGTGAAAGGAGGCTATATATGACACCTTTACTTCGATAAATTCCTCTGAAGGAGAGTAAAATTAGAGATAGCAGCATTGAAGTATAAAACGTGTCCTTGGGCTGAAGGTGTGAGCTAGTCCTTTTGCGTAGAACAGTTTTCATAATTCTCCTGTGTTGTAAGAAAGTGTTAAAAGTGTACCATGCAGAAAATCGCTAAGGAAGAAGCACTACAAAGCATCCTGTGTTTATGAGAAAATGGCTCTGCACTGAAATCTTCGAGGTTATGAACTTTTCCTATTAGTCGATCTTGCTAGAACCCTCACGTAGCAAGAATCCTGAAGAAATTACGGGTTACTGGAACAGCGGCCCTCGTTAATTTACACGTACAGTTTGAGGCTGTGTGTCGTACGTTCACCACCTGATTTGTTTACATCGGTGCGAAAGGAAGGAAGAAATAATGAAGAACTAGCACCGAGCCAAATTAGGGATATATGATACTGTAGAAGAGGGAGAATGAAAGCCGAAAGAAACACGGAAATATCAAGAAGAGAGGTAGAACAGAAGACCATAAGAGGACAGGAGAGAAAGACTGGAGACAAAAAGGCCCCTTTTAGTCGCCTCTTACGACAAGCAGGGATGCTGGGGAAATATTCTTTTCCCATCTTCCCAGGGGGGCGGCTTGGAGTTGTGTATTTGTCGTACTGCATAACTTGGTATTAAAATTTTGATGCATTTCT
>JAGKTI010004784.1:0-27869 GCA_018397915.1 Birgus latro | reverse complement strand
TATTATTATTATTATTATTATTATTATTATTATTATTATTATTATTATTATTATTATTATTATTATTATTGTACTGAGACATGATTATAGTTCCCATCCTGTCTGTTAGTGTGACTGAGCTCATTCTTGTCAACTAAAGAGGCTGTTAACACGTCTTTCTTGCCAGTTCATTTATGCCTGTGTCCTCTTGGCATTATCCTGTATGCTGTTTATGCCAGCGGTGTCGATATTAAAATTATATAAAGGCATACAAGAAAATGCTAAGATTAAATAGACAGAAAATCGTCAAGGAAAAGATGTTATGGCCTACTAACCTGGCGAGTATCATCATTTTCCGTATTATTTAAAATGTTAACCTGTGTGTGTGTGTGTGTGTGTGTGTGTGTGTGTGTGTGTGTGTGTGTGTGTGTGTGTCGCGAAATAGGAAGAAATATAAAAGCGTGTCATAAATTTCCCCGTGAATACCTTGTCTATATACGGTATATATATATTTACACAATCAAACACAAACTGTATTTACGAGTAGAAGGGGGTTCCGACATAGAGATTACCTACTCCGGGCGTAATTTCGGATGCATTCTAACTCTGAAATTTGCCTTAATGTGATTCTAGCTTTGTCTTTACCTTCTAAATTTCTCCTGCCTTGATTGTTAATGGAAAAATTTAACCCCATCTTGTTAATATGATAGGGAATAAAGTTTATATATATATTATACATATAAATGAGTATAGATTTATAGTGATATCTTCTCATTCCCTTTATCCTTATCCTGCCCTCCCCTCCCCTCCCTCCCCCTCCTTATCCCTTCCTCACTTCCTCTGCCTTTATCCTCATCTCGTCACTTCCCTCCATCCCCCTACCTCCCCTTCCTTTCCTTTCATCTTCCTTCTTTCCTCCTGCTTTCCCCTTCCATTCCTCTTGATACCCTGCCCTCTTCCTTCCGCAGTTGCTTCCTACCTCTTCTTCATTGAAATCTCTCCCTTCTTTTCTTCACCTTTCCTACCTGTCTCCTTTAATCCTTCCATTATCCCAGTTACTTAACCCCTCTCTTCATCCTTCCTCTTATTCTGTTCTCTTTTATTCTTACTCTTGCTCTTCACACCTCTCCCCTTCACTCATCTCTATCCTCATATTTCGCCTGACCTAATGTAACCAAACCACTTAACCAGACCTAACCTAACAATCAAATCTTCAACCTAATTTCAGCTGACACGACACCCTGGCCTCCCCAATCTTAATTCATAACTAACACAACCTGACCTCACGGAACCAAACCTCTATCAGCTAAATCCTAGAGCCTTATCTCACCTAACCCTGCCTAAACTAATCAGATCTGAGCCGACCTAACTTAGGCAAACTTAACCTCTTCAGAGCTGAGTTAATCTAATCTACCTTAACCTAATCCAGCCCATTTTAGCATAACTTACCCTGTCTACTCATCCACCTTTAACCTAACCTAACCTAATCCATCCCAGTCTAGGCTAACAAACCCTGTCTATTAACCTAACCAGGCCTAAACCAGCGAGCTCTAGCCTTATCCAATGCATCGTAACCTAATCTCATCACAGTTAACCCAGCCTCTCCTGACCTAACCTAATCAGCCAAATCTAACCCTACCACACCAACCCAGCCCTCTGGAAACTGTGTGAAATAAAGACAACTGTTGATTATCCCGCTTGTCTTATTTTTCCCTGTTGTTTTGAATGGTGTTGTTTCGACTGTGAGAGGCCGAATTTTGCCGAGTGTGGGGTGTAAGAAAATGGGAACAAGCTTTGACCTCACCACCTGAGAACATCCTTTTTCACTGTCTTAACACTACTAGACGATTATACTAACTCCTTCATTTCGAGGATGCCTTTTAAAATTCATTCTTGCTACCTTCAGAGGAGTTTAGGCAGCTTAGAAGACAAATGGGGGGTCTTGATACGACCTGAGTTAACTCCCACCCCTTGTTTGATATTTTTCCCAGGTTGAGTAAAATCATCTGGAAATAGCAAGATATTTTTCCTGGACAGAAGGGGCTAGGTAGAGGATCAGATGGAGGGATGGAGAGGTAATATGAGAGAGGGGGGTGTGAGCTGGGGGGAGGGCAGTGAAATGGCGGGAGAAGGGAGACATGGAGGCGATTTGTTTGTAGCCATCCCTTACAGGATGAAGGCATCTGGCTATAGATGGATGTATAGACTTTTAACTCACTCATTTCGGGGTCTCGTAAGGTGTGGGAGTGTATGGGGCATCGCTAAAGTGAAGCACCATGCAGGGATAAGAGTGAAGCATGTCTACAAAAATCCTAAAGGTGCGACTTGCTGACCAGCTCTCTGCTAGATATCTCGTGCATTTTAAAAGACGTCCTTGGGATGAATGGGCTAATCTGTCAAACCCCGGGAGGCTCAAACTTGTGTGGAGGCCCGAGGATGTAGTAAATCTCTTGACTGCCAAGCCATATTTACATTTTATTGTGTAACCTTATACATACACAATAGGACTGTGGTAAAGTATAACTGATACGCATATCTCGAGAACTGTCCATCGTGGAGAGAGAGAGAAAGAATCCCCCAAGGTAGGACCAGTGAACCATATAGTTCTACAGGATAAGGAGAGATCCCTGAAGAGACTGCTACATCTCTCACCAGAAATATGCTACCCTGGTACGACCTCGAACTGCCAACCCTACTTTCATGAAGTACGAGCGCTACCACTGAGCTGTTCTGGCCCCAGAGAGAGAGAGAGAGAGAGAGAGAGGTCAAACTCCAGCACTTACTGTCCCGAGTCAGTACCGTTCATGCCATACATCAAAACTCATAATTCCAACCTTTACACACACACACACACACACACACACGTTCAGCAACTCTGGTAAAGCAAGATGGCTACCAAAAGGCTTCAATAATTTAGTAAGCAACGATACTAATAATGAGGAACTTTACTTGTTAACTTATGTTTTTAAAAAATGAATAAAAATTTATATGGTGAACATGACATACTTTTGCCTATGTAGAAAATTTATTATGATTATACATAGATAGTTCTCTCTAGTTGCTATAGAGATAGTCCCATCAGTCCTACCAGCTGACATCAACATTAACCTGTGTGGTTGGTGGTGAGTAGGAATATCTTATGTAGCCTGTGTAATAATCTTAATACATCAGAATAGACATAATTTTCTTATTTATGAAGTAGATGGCCTGTCTCATAGGAGAATTTCTAATACAAGAAAGTGTCTTTTATCAGCAGTGTAATGACACGCAAGTTAACATGACATTTGTAGGATTACCGTAGTATACAAACTCGTATATTGTTTGTTGTGTACATTTTTGCCAGAAATTGCATAATATACTATGGGAGTTTTCAAGAATGTTACGAATAATGACCCACAACAATAAGGCTGAGAGCAGAGATGAGAGGGAATGAATGATGCAAGTATTCCTGAGTTTTCATTTTTTTTTTCAGTATAACCTAGATAAGTGTTTGTCCATCAGTTCATTCACAAAAATATTGACCTTGCCATGTGTTTACCACATTAATAGGGTTTTGTGCATTTATAATCAATTGACACATTATTCCTACTTCATGTTCTCCTTTTCCATATTTCTAACTCATACCAGATTGAAGCACATGTGTAAATTGGTTTGTTTTCATTTGAAGGAAGTGGGCCACACTCACAACATGAATACTAAGTCATGGGTGCAGTATTGGTGTCATATGCACAAAGTTCGTCAAGATGGTTTAAATGGGGGGTGGGATCTGATGGTCAAAGTCCCCCTATTTAGGATAAGCTAGGTTATGATAGGGTAGATTAGGATGGATCGTTAGGTTTCCTATAGAACAAACTTTTTTGCAAATGACAACTGTGCTGGCAGCAGCTACTGTGCATAAGCGACGGTCTTGTGTGTGCACACAACCGTAGGGTAAAGAAGAACTGTCTGCATGGGGGAGCTTTGTACATTTGACACAGGGTCCAGCCTTCTGGGGGATCAAGTGGCATTATATCTGGGGTCTTCCCAAATTTACCTCATCTGTATTTTACCTAATGACAGATAAAAGCATTACAGTAGTAGTATTAGCATATGCAAATAGACCAGAAAAGATAAGCAAAAAAGTGTTCAAAGTCTTGCATATGAAACCGTCATCGTCATATGGGGGCAAACGCCGCAGGGGGCATAACCTTATGCACCCTCTGGCTCCATCTACAGGTGTCCCTTTGTGCAGCCTCCCAGACAGCAACTCTTCCCTCTCTAGATATTTCTGGACAGAAATGATTGACCTGCTCCAGCTGTGAGTTTCATGGCCTTCCTCTTGGTTTCCTCCACCCCAAGTTGACCCTGTCAGAGCTCACTCTGTAATCAAGATCAGTCTCAGGAAAATGGAATGAGCAGAAAAGGGTTAGAGATCTCAATAATGTTAGGGTTATTAAATTACAGCTGTTTTACTGATGTTCTCTTTCAGTAGCAACTTCTAGTGGGCCTTCCCTGCATGAGCCATAGCACTTACACAGCAGTGATGAAGTGGTTTGCTGGCAGCATCCCTGAGGCTATTGCAGCTGCCAAGTCACGCAATGCCATCTTTGTGGTGTACGTCCATGGTGAGTTAGGATAGCAGCTACTCGTATATTGCTGAGTGTGATCGTTATTTTTTTTTTTACTCCCTGGTGATTCACACCAGCTAAGCCCATGTTATTGTTTTATACTGTAAACTGTGATTGGTATATTTTCTTTTTTTATTCTTGCTCTCTCCAGGTGGTTCTGTTCAAGTTAGGATAACCCCTTGTTAATGAAGAAGTTAACGAAAGCTTTGTGTACTGTAACCCTTCCTGTTCAAAAAGTCCACCAATAACATAAGGTGAATAAAATCAGCATATTGTAATGAGATAAAATTAATAATATGCCATCAGACTGAAGGAGCTAACTAAGCTTCCCTTGCAGGGAGAAACCACACAAACAGACCCCTTCAACCCATTACAGTAAAAATAATGTGTTTACCATATCTCCAGTCTGATTGCTGCTCATCCAGTAATAGCTGTAGTAGTAGTTGTTGCCCCAGTTTCACTTGAAATGTGAACCCAGTGGACTACAGGCTTAAGCTGATCTCTTGCAGTTCATCCTCCTGTTTTTGGGGATAAGGATGTAATTGAGGGATGTTTGTATTGTATAACCAGGCAGTTAAATGTTCTGGTTATATCAGCACCAGCACACGAAGGCATCCCTCTCCCAGTAAAAAGTATATATGACCTCAGCTTGCCTACTCATATGTTTTCCACCACATTCACATCCATTCCATTTATTACAGACTCTTCAGAAGCCTCCAAAACCACCGATGAGACCCTAGGCCAGGAAGAAGTTGTGGCTGTGCTTGGCTCTGAGAACTTTGTTGCCATACAATTGGAGAATGGAACGGAGGGTGCCAAACAGTTTTCTCAAATATGTATCCTTTTTCAGTGACTACAGTACTGTACATTATTCTCCTTTTGGTTTTCATAGTGAATGAGAGACTGACTAGGAAAGTGTATGTGTGTTAGGTGGAGAGGGGGGAAAGGAGGTGGAAACTGAAGATGAGATTGAAGGATGAATAGTCAGGTATGTGATAGAGGGGAGTGTGAGTCAGAGAGAAAGCAAGTTTCATTAACAATGAAAACTGAAACTGGCAATATTTAAAGAGGTATTTTGAGCTGTTCAAGCACTTGATATGAGATTTAATTCTCCCAGGGTTTACCTCAGCTGAATGTTGCAGCCATGAACATTTTTTTTTTTTCATTCTCTCTTTCTTTGTGGCCAAAGGGATGTTTGAGTTACCCTCAAGTAACAGTTAAAGGGATGTTCTAGTTTATCCCCATGTCATGACTAAATGGGTTTGAGTTTACCCCCATGTCCCAGGCAAAGGATGTATGAGTTTACTCCATATTCCTTCCAGTGAGGTGTTTGAGTTCTTGCTACAGGGATGTTCACGTTTACCCACAGGTCACAGAAAATGGGATATTCTGGTTTACCCACATGTCCAAGCTAAAAGGATATCTACCACACATTTTCCTTAATCATACCTCAGACCCACTTGTATTGGTGCCGTCTCTGTTCTTCATCAGCGGAGAGACTGGTATTCCACTCGAGGTGCTGGGGGGGCCACTCACACCCAGTGCTCTCACACAGAAGCTAGAGAAATTGGTGCCCAGGATGGTGAGGCTTCATTTTTTTTTTTTTCTAGTTATAATTGTCATCATCAGTTCCATCATTATTATTGTTGTCATCGTCATATTCATTTCTTTCATCATCATCATCATCATCAATTATATCCCAGTAATAGGTATGGTGGTAGGAATCCAGAAACAGGTACTGGGAAGGCCACATGAATTATTGAATTCAACAGTGTGGTGTACTAATTTTATAGGGTGAATGGTCATATTAGTGGTAGGTGAGGGCACTCACCATCCACTCACTCAGTTTATTGCTGCTCTCAGGTGACTGCCCTTTCCTTTCTTCCTTCTTTCTTTCCATCCTTCCTCTTCTGTCTTGCTTTCCTCCTTTCTTTCCGTTTCCTTCTGTCTGTGGGTGACTCCACACTGAGTGACAAGCCAAATGGTTTCCTGTACCATTTACTATGCATGGTGGTGACCATATAACCAAACTATGGTGCTGGTGGTTTAATGGGTAAATAAGGGGCTCCAGCTGGATTGAGTCTGCGTAAGTTTGTATCCAAGCGGTGGTTGGGGTTTATTGCACACGTAGTGCCACACAGGGATGAGTGAGCCAGCTCACTCTCATTGTAAATGTCAGGACCAGCTTGCCTAGTCTTGGGGTCCTGCACTCTTCATGGGCAACACAAGATTAGATGATGTATGAATGTACATTATGTAAGTGTTCATATTATTTTGACCTCATGACATTTTTTTTTTTCTTGTCACATTTAGGCTCTCAGAAACTCAGTACAATCACTACGCATTCTGTGAACTACTCTGTCCACACCCCAGCGTGGAACTGCATAATTTATGCACACACAAATAATGTTCTCCTCTCAGGCTTTAGATGCACTCTTAACAGTATACAAGCCACCATGTACTGTACAGATCATACTTCAGAATGTTGTACCTATTTATTACAGGAAGGTGCCACCAGTGCAGCCACACCAACAGTCCAAACACCCACAGCTGCTGCAGAACCAGTCCCCAGTAGTAGTCAGACACAGCACCTACAGGGATCAGAGGCTGGAGGAAATGCTTGTGCTGAGGCTTCAACACATGCTGAGGAGAGCATTGGGGTAGCAGCTGTGGGAGCTATTGTAGCAAATGATGTAGAAGGCAAGGAGCAGGTGCCAGATGTCAGTAAAGAACCAGGTGGGATTGTGTAGTGCATTGTGCCTCCTGCAGTACTGCATGTTTTGGTATTTAACCTCCTTCACTCTGATGATGTATTTTTAATTTTTGTTGTCTTCAAATAATGTATTAAGCATAGGAGAGACTTTTCAGACTGGAGGGGCTAGATACAGCCTTCAGTCCTTTGCAACTGGAGGATTTCCTAAACTGGTTAATATTACCTACATGAAATAAGAGTAAACCAGTTAAGTCTGAGCTTAAGTTACAGAGATGAGCACTGTGGTTAAGCATCTAGTTATGTCTTCCCCTTTACCTTACCATACCATACACCAAACTGTGTTATGTGGCAAGTGTTGTAAAAGAATGAATATTGAATTATGAGCCACTGTATGAAATGTTTTTACTGTGAATTTATATTGTCTTCCATTTTTTCTTGGTTCATGGACTTCACTTAGATGACAGTGAGAATGCCAACGCAGAAATCTTAAGCCTTGAGGAGAAAGTGGAGAGAGCCAAAGCATTGCTGGTAGAAAAACAAGCTAAAGATGCTAGAGAGAAGGCTGAGGTAAATTGTTGTATTTTATTGATCGTACAGCACTAATCTGCATCTGTTACATATTTCCTCAAACTAGAGAATGTTGTGTCACTAATATATTGTAGTCATTCAAGAATGTAGGTAAAGTATGTATTTTTGCTTATGTATTCTGCTATACAGTATTTTACCCTAGTGTGCAAGATAAGCTACTGGAAGTAAGATGTTGGTGGAAAGGATTGTCTGATTTGTTGAACAAGGAACCTGAATGAGTGCTGTCAGTGGTGTAAGAATGTAAGAGCTGGACCCTACATGTCTTGTTTATTAGTAGGAAAAGGATTATGATAATTTTTCTTTTCATTTTGTAGGACGCACGTCAAAAGGAAATAGATCGGAGAAAAATGGGACAGGAAATAGCCAAGCAAAGGCAACAGCAAGAGGAGGAAAACATAAAACAAGCAGCATTGGAAAGGAAGAGAGACAAGGAGGAAGACAGGCTGGCACGGGAGAGAGTCAGGTAATTGATTAGGGACAGTATTTTTGTTAGTTAACCCCTTCACTCCAGTAGCATTTTTCATCTTAGTGTCTAGTGCTGAAGAGGATTGCCTTCATGTAATGACACCAATATGACTGGACAGTGGAGCTGCTTGGTTATACAGGTGTTCTTCAATTCCTTGCTTATCCCCTGAAAGGAGGATGGTGACCTATGAAAGAAGGATAATTTTAGTCTGCAGTCCACCAGGTTTATGTTCAGATGAACCTAATGTTGTAACTATTGCTATCACTACTACTGGTTACTCGCTGCAGACAAATTTATTCAGCACAGGAAACTCTTTTCAAACTGGAGTAGTTTGAGATAGCCTTCATTTGCCCCTTGAGTACAAGAGGTCTAGAGGTCTACCTAAAGCTGTATAAAACTGCCAGGAGATAGCAAGAATAAACTCCCTTACACTTTATCCTGTACCAGTCAGTTACTGAATATGGCACATGTATGTTCTTTTGTTTATTGTTTAATTGATTTGTGTCTCGCTATGTCCTGGCAACTTTTGAATAGAAAGATTGTTGTATTGGGTGAGCCTTGTTTCTTCACTGTATATAACCAGACATCTCAAAATTCCAGGCTTTAAAGACAGTACAGTACTATGTCTCTACATTCTTTCCATAGCATGTCGTCATGACTGGCACAACATTCCAGTGTTAAACTCTCACTATAGCTGTATTAGTAATGTAGATATGACTGACAGTCTTAAGCCAAGTTAAGATGAAAAGGGCAGCAATGTTCTTTTCCCACAGAGCACAGATTGCCACAGACCGTGCCGAAAGAGAAGCCCGTGCTGCCCTTCTGCGAGGTGAGCAACCTCCCCCAGGGCCTGATGTTGCCACCTCTGGCAGATCTGCACCCCAGCCCACTCCTACACCTTCCACCAGGTCAGACAGCAGCACACCAAACCACTGCATACTTAAGCTTATTTCTGGAATGTAATTTTCAAGGTTAGAGATAATGGTTAGGTTAGGGGCATTTAGAAACCACTCACTTAATGTGGTGCAACCTTAAGGAGACCACACAGAGTGACAATCCAAATGATTTCTTGTAATCCAGGAAACCATCTACCACCTACAGTGGATGGTAACCATGATATACTGGGTAACCAAATGATGCTAGGTGGTTGGTGGGTTTAGGCACTAACTGAATGGGACTTGTAAGGTTTATATCCTACGGATGGTTGGGGTTTATTGCTTTCATACTGCCATTCTGGTAATTGAGACTGCTCACTCACACCTTAAATGTTGGGACTGAGTAATCTAGTCTTATGCTGCTGTTTTTGATGAAAATAAAAAGAAAGATGATGGATGTAAAGATAATGATATGTCCATATAGTGAGCATGACTAAGATGGTGGTGGATTTTGGTTTTACCACTTGTTCATGTTGACATTAATTTGATGCATTTCAGATACCAGTGGTAATTTGTAAATAATTGTGAAATAAATTTCACAGGGCATGCTATTGATAATCCTCCCACTTTTATATTTTCTCTTTCTGTGTTTATGGAGTTTGCTTTACCCCATTCTTAGGTGGGAAAGAAAGGCCATAATGATGATGATGATGATGAAGTATCTCTTGTTTCAGCAACACTTCCAGACTGAAGTTCCGCCTGCCCAGTGGCAGCTCCAGCCTTGCCCAGTTCCCTGCCACCACAACACTGGGTGAGGTGCGGCAGTACATCCAGGACAACATAACTCTTCCTTTTTCCTCTTTCACCCTGGCCTCAACCGTCCATCAGGGGTCATTCAGAGCCGAGGATAATGCTATGTCTCTCAGGGACCTGGGACTTGTGCCTTCTGCCATATTGGCTATTTTGCCGGTATGATTATATCACAAGTATTATTTACTATTAAGCATTCTTTGTGTTGTTTGTTTTCCCCTTTGTGTGTGTGTGTACTTGCATATGTGTGAGAGAGAGAAAAAATACAAAAAGTTCTTGTTAAAAGGCTGTGATGTGTTCCAAGATATGACCAGCTTTTTTCATTCAGTTGGTTCAGTAAATTGGGGAAACTGATAAATCAGTTTTTTTACAGTAATTAGGAAGGAAACTTAAATGAGCAAATTTCCTTTTATTCACCATGAATATAATAGATGAAGAAGAAAAAAAGAGAGAAAACTTAGTCACTTCAATGTCCAGGAATTGGTACAATAAAAAAAGAACTTTGTTGCCAGTATTATGTATCCACGTATAGACTTGGTTACAACAGTCTCTTAATCGTTGGCATGTCTGTCAATGTGGGAGATGAAAGACAGTTATCGTTAATTGAACTCTGAACTAATTAGGGTATTGTCAGCAGGCTAGTGGTGGCAGTGGTGTGGGGAGGTCACTAACCAGTGGTGGTGGTGGTGGTGGGTTCTGGGACATCCTGTGGCTCCTCCTCACCCCCATCACCTTTTTGTTGGGCATGTTGCGACGTTTCATGGGTGGGGGAGGTGGAGAGAATCGTCCTGTCCACAGCGGTGCAAATGGGCCAGCAGAACCTAAGCCAAAGCAGGAGGAGGGTTCGGCAACCACACGCAATCGCCCTCAGACGTTAGTCTCTACGTTTTGTATGTGCACATTTAATAGATAAGGTCTTGCTGGAGAGGGAACCAGTATAACCTGGCAGTGTTATACAGAGGATCCTCACCTCTCTACCTGTCCACCAGGAGGAGGGCAGTTTCTACCTGCAGCCCACTGAGTTCACATTCAGAAGAGCCAGGGACCACAGTAATGACAGTGTCATAGAGGTGAAGTTATACAGTACTGCAAGGGGACTGTGTAGCGTATGAGATGGAGCCAAGAGCTTTTGAAGGATTGAGTGAATGTATGGAATGGTAAGTAAAAATGCTGATGTAGAACTTTATTGTTGATGGGATGGCTCTGTTTAATAGGCATATGTATGAAGTGCATTTGTAAAGAAAAATACCAAAATATTGATGTACCGATTGCTAGGCCAGTGAGATGGAGTTAGTATTCCAGGAACTTGAACGATATGTAAGTGTATGTTTGGTCTATCTCATTATGCATGGTGTGAGTGATGTTAAGTAAATGAGAATTTGGTCCATTTAAATAAGCAGACTAGCTTTAAAAAAAAAAAAATTTTCCTGGACCCTACCTCACTCCATCCTTAGGGAGGAGGTAGGAGAATAGGTTTGGTTTATGATGATGATGATGATTATAATGCAGTCTGTGTTTAGATAAAAAAGATTTAGATACCATAAAAGAGAATATTAAGGTATGCAATGTGAATCACTAAGAACGAGGTGCTAGAAGACTACCATAAAAGAGAATATTAAGGTATGCAATATGAATCACTAAGAACGAAGTGCTAGAAGACTTCCCAGAACCACCAAAATATGGTCCCAAGACTCAGGTTACATGCATATAGGGAGGTGAATTTGGTAACAGTATTCAGGTAACATGCTTTTTCCCCCTTCTGCAAGGATACCTGATGAAAGCACAGGAAGAAATCTGACATGTGTATATGTAAGGAGACTTGCAACAAAGTGATTATCACAGTTTGAACTTTCAGTCTTTTTACTAAGTGTTGAGTTCCCTGCCTAAGGGTGATGATTGTTTGGTTGGTCACAACTTTTTAATGACACTTTACTCTTATGTTTATAAATGCCTGTATTCTCAGAGCTTATGGCAACCGTGGAGAGGCTCGGCTGCGGCGAGAGGGCAACATATACCGCTTTTCCAATCCTGATGATGATGACGACGATGAAAACAACACTTGGAATGGGAATTCCACACAGCAGATGTGAGGCACATGAGTAGCAGCTAAAAATTTACAGTAGTGTTATTTTTATAATGCATCAATGCCTTCAGTTGTTCTGACTGATCTGTACTGTTATCATTAAAAGCTTATAGGGATAAATTTTATTATGAAGAATGTTGTTGACATTGTCGTTGATACACAGATGAGTTAGGAGCTATGGTTGCAATACTAGTGGTAGATGAATAAGTAGTTTATTTGTATTTTATTTGTTTGTTTAAGAGGAGTTGAATGGAACCTGGATTCCAGAATAAGTTTTTTCAATTGCCAGGTGCATTTTGTCATGGAATTTTTGCTTCTACGTGATGATGGTTGTGTATTGAAGGCAGCCTTTTAGAAAACTTTGAAACTCTTCATGTAGCCCATAGTTTGTAGAAACATCTCACAAATTAGAGTACTTTTGTGGTTTTGGTTCCAAATACAGTTGAAGCCATTGAAGCCACAGCATGGAAGAGTGACAAACATTAAATATATTCTTCAGGTGATTAAATTAGTTCCTGCAGTGCCTGGTGGTGGTTAGAATGTTTCAGTCTTGCATAGGCACAGTAGCCAAGAAGTAATTGGAGGGGTTTTGATTATATATTGCCATCAAATGCACTGGATGCTGGTACCTTAACCTCAGGCCTCTGTACCTCAGAGGGAGTTATATGGGATTGGCTGCTGTTTGTCACCATTGTCTGTCCTTCTGCCCTTATCATAAACCTTTACAATAGTCATTCAGGCTGCATACAACTTCCTAATCCTTCCTTGATAATGCTGTTCTTCTCATGGTTAAAGTTTAATCCATATATTCTCTTTTCACTTCCTGAACCAGTAATGTTCTTTGCCCACCAACCTCTCCATCGTTTCCATCACCTCTTGAATTACTCTTCTGCCATATGATTTTTCCTGGTATCTGCCAGGGGACTTTTTTCCCTGGGTGGCATTTGATGACTTTATTTGGTTAATGAAAGTTCTTTTATGAACAGGAGGGGTTGGGAGCAATTGTTTTTAATCCATTGGAGATCTCTGCTAAGCTGATATTTTTTTGGTGTACTCTGTCAGGAATTGAGCATATGATAGTTGGTTTGTTACCTGAGGGAACTAGGCTGACAGCTTGACCGCTAAGTTATGAGTGCACTAAATTTGATGAACCTCCAGTTATTAGATAGGAATGAATCTCCAGGGTTACTAGTCAGATTGACCATCCAGTTTGACAATACAAAGTGATCATTTGAGTTGAAAGGAGTTAGAGATCCTCAGCATTTTAGAACAAACTCACTCAGTTTTTTTTTTAATCGAGGAACAGTTGACAGGTTGGTGATGACTGGCTGAATGCAGCAGTACTTCATAATCTCTTTACTCGTTAGCATTATTAATTGACAACATATATCTGAGGGGGAAATTTGGGTTAATAAATGTTATTCAGACATGTTGCATTCAGCCACTCATCACCAACCTACCAAGTGTATCTGCACCTCAATAAAAAACACAGAGTATAGCCTTGAAGATTTCAGGCTTTCACTCCAGCCATCCCTTCACCATAGTTTAAAAATTAACCATGTATCCCACACACTTTATGAGCTGTTCTTAACTTGAATCAGATAATTTGTAGAGTGTAATATTGGTTCCATAATATTTATTATTAATGTTCCACACAGCCATCAGGTATTGAGATATTATGGAAGTGTTCTGGTATTATAAATTTGTGAACAAATAAAAGTTGATCACCAGTGGGTCTTGTGACATAGGTGCACAGCTGCTTGATGATACCACTATGCCACTTAGTCATCTCTAATCTTTATTCATAGGGCATAGTGGTTACTCTGTTGTGTTTTTGCAGTTGACAAACTGTTGTATTTTACTCAGATGAGAGTGTTTGAACTAGATGTGTTTGATACTGTATACCATAGCATTCATTAACCCCATCATTACAAGATGTTGTCTTACAGTTTAAAACAGTCATCTGGAGGAAGTGAGAACAAAATTAAAAGTACATCATAGTCCTGAAAGGATTAATTATCTTTTCACCAGAAACCTGTGACTGTCCCTCAACCATTAATCACTGGTGCACTTTCTCTTTCCCTGTTTCTAGGTGCTACCTCACCTTGTCTTTAGGAGGGAAAAAAAAAGTATAGATGCAATAGTGACTGTCATAATTTCTCTTTCCTTGTCTCTGGATCCTACCTCACCCCATCTTTGCTATGAAAAAAGGTTAGAAATTAACAGTGACTCATATTTACTCTCTCCCTGTTTCTAGTTCCTAAACTCACCCCATTCATAGGTGAGGAAAAGAGGTCAGGATGATGGTGGATACTTGAGTAAAACCATATGACATACCATTAATATGTTGGGTAATCCAAAGGGTGAGTTGACAGGTAATGTAACTGCATGTAGGTCATAGATCAGCAATACTGTGTTTGGAAGGTGTACATAAGTGTTTGAATTGAGCTCTGTACATTTTGGTGCATTGATGTATGTTTATAAAACTACAGTATATGAACAGAGTAGATGTCAGTATATTTACAAAAAGATGGTAGTACATTATGTATATATTGCTTGGTCATAAGATATTGTGGTTTAGAAATGTTTCCTAGGGTGTTAAAGGAGTTTCTTACCAAAACTAAGCTGTGTTGATGTTAGTGGTGGATTTACTGGCATAGAGAATGTGAAAATAATGTTAGTAAGGATGGCATTGCATTGTACAGTATATTTCTTATATTATTGCTCTGGGAACCAATAAAGTACTGTACAAGCAATCCTCATTATAGGTCAGCGATGGGCTCCAAAACATCACAACTTCTTTCAGACAGCTGGAGCTACACTGTAAAATGGTTGAAACTGATGCTGGAGAGGAATGCCTTCTTGTGGTGGCAGTGATATAACCATGCTGTGCAACTGCCTGGTTATACAAATGTCCCCCAACTCTCTTCCTGTCTTCCCAAAAGAGGATGATAAACTGTTGGAGAAGGGCAGCTTCAGCCTACAGTTCTAAGTTCATGTTCAGATGAGACTGGAATTGCAAGGTACTACTTGGTTAAAATTGGCAAGTCAACTTTGTGGGTACTAGTGGAACTTAAATATCTTTTTATGTACTGTACAATAATGTGGTATGGACTAATGCAAATAGTAACATAATAAAAAGTAAGCTATAATAAGGACTAAGATTGCACTACCCTCATTATGTAACCATGTAAAATGCAATTAACATGGGTAAGAGTGTGAAGCTGGAAATATTTCGTTTCTTTATTTGTGTAGAGTTGTAATGATCCTTCTGAGGAATACTTGTGCAACAAATACCATTGTCCTATCAGCATCTAAACTCTGTCACCAATCCTGGTTTTCTGTACATGATAGTTGAAACTTTGTTTCATGTGTCCAAATTAAACAATACTGATTACATTGATCTATTCCAAGCACAGTTTGCAGCAGCAGTTGCTGCAGATTTTGGAGGTTGATTGGTTAATTCCACAGCAAGAGAAGCAGGAGTAGCAACAATACTTTTGTTGCTGACTGTACTGTCACACAGGTTGGAGGAAATTATACCTGAAGTTTCCTTTCTCTAATTTAGGTCCTCTGAGAGATCAGAGTCTTTCACAGGATATCTCTATCCTAGTTGCACTTGGGAAAATTGGGTTAGGATGAATCATCATCATCATCATCATCCCGACCTCCTTTCCCACTGTAGGGCATGGTGTGGAGTAGTAATGTCCAGACAGCCCACGTTTGCCCAGTTCAATGTGAATGATGATGAAAAACATTGTAAATGCTTTTATGTATTGTTATATACAGTATACCCTTTTTTTTATATATTTCCAATAAGAACACTAGTGGTGAGGGTATTTGCAGTTACAGTATCTTTCATAGGGAATCCCAAGGTATGATGTTGAAAATTAATGGTATCTTTTGCACATAGATGTAAAAAGCTCTTATCAAAATATATGTAAGGCACAGTTGAGAGCACGTGAATTGGAAACACTGACAGCCTGCAGACACAGAGATACAAGGTTATCTCTGGCTGAAGGTGGGGGAGGTGGGTTAGAAGATTGGTATACACTTTTCATTTTTCCATTTCTTAATCTTGAAAGTTAAGTTGTAGCTAGATTAACACCAGAATATGATGCTAGTCACAGAATAGTGTTATGTAAGGGATTTAGAGCTGTGGTATTGCTGTATTCTGTTACTGAGCTACATAAAAAGAAGCTGCAAGAGGACAGAAATCTGGGCCAACTTAAGGTGAAAGACCATAGTACGTTGTCCTCAGCCTACTTTTACTTTCTCCTGGCCCTCCATTCCAATTGTAACCTGTCAGTCAGAAATGATCCAGTGCCTGTTTCATGTGCTAGCAACTACATCTAGAATGTAGTGGAAATTTTGTGATCTATTGGAAAGGGGTATTAATACTACACAATTTTAAATCTGTGTTGTTAGAAGTGGAATCATCATCATCATCATCATCCAGACTTCCTTTCCTACCCTAGGGCAGGGTGAGAGGTGGAAAATGCATGAAAAATGTGGATTTATACTGTTAAATATTAAATCATATTATGTAGAAAACTAACTATACTGTTGTTAGCAGATGATACCGTATATTTAATTGATGATGATGGGGAACTGCAAGACATGGTGAATGAGTCTGGGGGAGTGTGTAAGAAGCAAAATCTAAAGGTGATTGTAGGGAAGAGTAAATTTATGGTCTTCAAGAGAAATGAAGTCGCTGAATTCACAGTGAGGTTGGATGATGAGGAAATGGAAAATTTGAGTGCATTTAAGTACTGTACTTGGGTAGTGTGATGAGTAAGGATGGAAGTTTGGAGGAAAGTGCTTGAAAGGGTACAAGAAAGAAAGGTTGCTGACTCTTTGAAAGCAATGATGAGAACTAGGGAAGTGGGCATGGAAGTAAAAAAGTCGCTGCATGATAGTACTGTGATACAAACTCTAGTGTATGGAAGTG
Organism: Birgus latro; assembly: GCA_018397915.1. NCBI lineage: Eukaryota > Metazoa > Arthropoda > Malacostraca > Decapoda > Coenobitidae > Birgus > Birgus latro. The sequence goes on along the minus strand of JAGKTI010004784.1, from coordinate 10,797 downwards.
AAGCTTGGAGATTGTTGGAAGGACACAAGTGAGAGTAGTGAAAATGAATCACTTGAGAGGAGCATGTGGAGTTACATGGAGAGACAGACTGACAACTGAGGTAGTGAAGGAGGTTTGTGGTGTGGATTTGGATGCGATACAAAGTGTTAGGAGAAATACATTGAGGTGATTTGACGATGTGGTGAGGATGGAGAGCGAGAGACTAATGAGGAGAGTGTTTATGAGTAAGGTTGAGGGAGGGAGGGGGAGGCTGAGAATGAGAGATGGAGCGGAGAGGTATATGAGAGAGGGGGTTGTGAGCTGGGGGAGGGCAGTGAAATGGTGGTGAACAGGGCGACATCGAGGCAATTTGTTTGTGGCCATTCCTTAAAGGATTATGGCTTCTGGCAAAAGATAGATAGATGGATTACATAGAATGCTGAAGATTGATCTATTTATTCTGTGAATTTTTGTTAGTAGCATTTGGTAGTATCAGTGAAGGTGCCTTGTAATAGAGATGGAGGTGAGATAAATTTACTCTGTTTTTGCAAAGCATGTATAAATTAGTATATGCCTCTTTGTGTGAGTGTGTTTGTGTATGGAGAGAGAGAGGGGGGGAAGGCAGCATATTTAGAGTTCTCATCCATTCTCTTGTTTGGCAAGAGTGATCCATTTAGTATGTTGTGGAGTTTCCTACTGTTATTGCATTGGTGTAACTAATTTGCATAATTAAGCAAATTTTTTTAAATATCAGTATATTATACATGACTTCAAGACCTCATGTTAACGTTTTGGTGTAGATTATGTATGCAACAGATTCATAATTCACATGTTACGGGAACAATAACTTGGGAAACTGGGTTAGGATGATGAAAGAATATCTTGGAAAAATAATGAAGCATTCTTACTTGTACTTCTTTTCTAAGATTTATAAGCAAGTCTGAATTTATGGTGTGGGTTTCCTCTTTTGTGATGTTACAATGAAAATCCATCTTATGGTCTGTTGGCCCTAGATAGAACATTGCTGCACTAACTAAAATTTAGATCATTCAGCACCATCACAGTAGATCAATTTATATAACACTGAACTCATACTGTACCTCTCTAATAGTAGAGGACAGCAGCTACACCTGTTAACTGCAGGATATATGGGTTCACTGATGTTATATTTCCATTTGCAGGCCATGTTTCAGCACATAAGGGGTTACTAAAGGTAAATCACATACTGTACAGTACAGTAATTTGTATGCTGCAAATACATGAGTGTTAGATTTACAGCAAAAGTTCTTATTACTGACCTGACAGAGACTTGATTTAGGGTGTTGTTGTGGCCCCAGTCTTTTGCAGTTCACCACTCCCCTTCTGTGGTATAGGGAGGTGAAAGATGTTCGTATTTTTTAAACATATTTCCAACTTATAACAAGGACTGTTCGTACTGATTGTGCTGTACAAGGAATGATATTTGAAAGCTTGGCATTTGAAATGAAATTAGTTTGATAAAGTAGTAACAACCAGTCTTTAATTACTATAACAAATTTTTCCAGTGATATTCAATAGTACTTTAGGTTTATTTTCATTCATGTTTTTTGTTAAACATTGCTTCATCAAGTCTGCCATTTTTATCACTGTGTACAGTGTGAACTCGTGTTACAGAAATAAGTTTTTAATTTACTATATTGTACCAGAATTAGGTTTTGCATATACTGTATTGTACAGTGTATGCTTATAAATACAAAAATGTATTGCAATATAGTATTTAAGACTAAAAAGTACACAGTGAGTGCAAGACAATATATACTGTACTGTAACTGCAGTAGTAATAACCAACAAGTGCAAGTTATATTCCTTGTTTTTATTACCATGTTAGTTATTGAGTGTTGTGAGAAGTTGCTACTTATTTTTTTTTTTTTTATGTAATTGCTCAGACTGAAGAAATTATTTAACCCATTCCCCATACTATGATATAAGTGTATTTTGCTCAGACTTACACCATTGTTTTTTGACCCTAACCTGGCCCAGATTTTTGTCCTAGGAAGCAAAAGGTCAAGGAAGGGTTGCATCACAGCAGTTAGTTGTTGTTGTGGCCTCAGTCTCATCTGGAAGTGAACCTGGTGAACTGCAGGCTGATTTTACCCTTTTCCTGCAATTCACCATCCTCATTTGAGGGGAATAGTGGGGGAGTTGGGAGGTGTCCATCTCCAGCACCACAGCAGGGATAAACTAATAAGCCTGTAAGCATTCTTAAAGGTCATGATTTGTCAAGTGAATAAAGATTTACCTTCTTCTGACAGCGTGAACTTTCAGGATTTTGCTAGCTAATGGTTGCTGGTAGAAAGATTACATACTAAGGTCACTCGTCCTTTCCTAATTATGTACAGTAATAATGAGAGGTGTAGCAAGGGAAAATTGGGAACAGTGCACAGTTGGTTGCAACAAACAGGGTGATAGGAGTGAGATACGGAATTTCTGAATGGATACAAAGGAATATATTGAGATAGGATGGACATATGCAAAGTATGCATATAAACATAGTGCCAAAGTATGTCTTTTAAGGTAAGGATGAGGGAAATGAAGGACATGACCATATGTGGTATGGAAGAAAAATGTGGATCAGTATGTTGGTGTGAGAAGGTAGAGAAATAGAAATGCTTGGAGACAAATAATCTGTCTTGTTACATATATCCTCAAAAATCCGCACTGATTGTGGCAAGGACAGTACTGTACTGTACTTTCCCCAATAAGAGGATGTGATCCTACACCAGCTAAAATGGGTGTATTGTAACTTCATTATACTGGCTTAAATAATGGGAGCCTCCGAACCTATACTGTATGTGTGATCTGTTTTATAGGTATATATTTATGCTTATAATATTTGCTAGAAATCCGCACTGCTTAAAACTCTTAAGTACGGTACACAAAACATGTATCATAAGTAAAAATCTCCAACGCTGCTAATGGCACTCGCGACCAAAAGTCGCAACCATAATCTTACTGAAGGGCTTTTTTGATGTGACATTCAATTTACATTTATTGAGAATATCGCCACTAATATGTACTCTACAGTCGTATTCATACTGTAGGAAATTGTAATATATATTTTATGAGATAATTCCAATACTATTCGTCTTTTTGAATAATTTTAACCTTCTGCGTTTATATTATAACATTTAAAAGCAATAGTATATGATTTAATTGACCATTGCTAATAATTAGGTAAATAAAATCTTTTTAAAAGACTTGACCGCCTGTGAGTTTCAGTCAAAACATCTCGGAGGAAGAAATCTGGCTAGTCGGGTGTTGAGAGCCAGTGAGTGAGGGTGTGGTGGGCCAAACGAGAGGCGTGGATGGTTATTTTCTACAGGTGGTAGCCATAACCCATAAAAATGCCGGTCTTTCACACAAAAACGATCGAAGGAATCCTCGAGCCGGTTGCTCAGCAGGTAAGAGTTTGATTTGTTATTGTCAGGTAGTGATAAGGTTTCAATTACAATATTTAGGGGAGGACGACTCAGCTGATCGGACAGGATCTTACCTGGCCCAGTTAGCCTGACAGATTTTATGAACAAGAATAATACAGTGCAGTGTTTTGTGAAATTATGTTATCGTATACGCAGAGGCATTTGTAATATTTAGTGAAGATGAAATCCTGTGAGTAAGTCTTGAAGTATAGGCTATTCCTTGATATGAGCTCAGAAATTTGCAAGGATATTTTGTTAATGAGCAGGGATCTATTGGGAAATGTATGTAGTATAGGTCTCATAATTAATGGCTTTCATTGTAAGTGTAAACAGTAGGATATATACCACATTTTTGGGTACTGATACTGGCTGATGATGATGCTTTTTGAACCCCAGGAGTCAGAGTTGTTTAATTTTTCATTGTTTTCATGCTTCAAGATAGTGTTATTATTCTTTTATAAGTGTTTTAATTCTAAATGGGATTCTTGAAGCTATATATAACCCATCCATTTCAGAAAGTCTATTCTAACCTGAATAAATCTTGAGGGGATGCATGAATATAATGAAAATCATGCCCCAGGGGTTGATGGGTTAATTTTGCCGAGATGTAATTGTTAGAATCTGCATCAAGAACATCAGGACAGTTTAGTCACTGTCATGTAATTTTCGGTTTAATCAGTAAGCAGTGTCAGCCCTCAATAGCCAGCAGGAAAGTTAAACTGATTCATGTTTTGAGTTTTTGTTACTGTCACATCATTCACTTTCTTGTCGAATCAGCCCCAGTCTGTGCCCAGACATTTTGACCATGCTAACCTAACCTAACCTTATTTATTCTAACCTGATCTGTTGTAATCATATCCAACCTTATCTGACCCAACCACTGTCATAATGTAACCTAATGTGAACCATTTGGGGATGGTTTTTAGGGCCAGATCAATCTGTTATCTGGTACCTGGCCTCTCTGTATCTTTGCTGGCAGCTCTTTGTAATGTGGGATGCATGCCAATCATATCCAGGCTAATAAGCACAGGCATTCTTTAAATGTACATTGGAATTTGAAGTTTGTTCAGCCTCCCTTGTTGGAGTCTTAATAGAGAAATAATTTGGCCAGGTTTCTTCGTTTGGGCTAGAGTACCATACACTGTCTCTCTAGATACATAAATCTATTGAAACCAATGCTGGTAGCCAATAAAATGTACATGATTGCAGTATAGTTTTGATATCAAGTTTAACATAACCCATCAGCCTGATCAGCATTGTGGAACAGTCAGATATAAAAATCCATTAACCTCTCTTGCTGCTTTCATTGTTGTAGTCACCCATAGATGGAGGTTGGTATGCTCATTTGTCCACTAAGTCACTTTCAAGTATTTAATTATCCAACGATGAAAATGGCAGAGAGTTTTGTACCAACATTAGGCTATGAGAGTGTGCAGTATTCAGAACAGTCAGGTGTAATGTAACTTCAGGTGGCTGGACACAGAGGCTTCATGAAATCTGCATGAAGCTCTGTTGCTATTAGGGCGTATGTTAACCTTTTGAGCATGGGGTTGTCTTTTAATATTAATCTTGCCATCTCCAGTTTTATTCAGCTCGATAACTTTGTTGAATTGGAGAAATTATGTATAGTATTGATAAGCCCCTTTAATCCAAGAGGCCTTTCCTGCATTCAATAAAATTGTTTGGCAAAAGCAGAAATAAAATGAAGAGGATGTCATGCATATTTAAGAGATTGATGCTGTGTATGGGTGTGAAACAGGTATGGTGTGAGTTGCAAAGTTTAGAGGGAGAGATTAGTCGTACTGTAAAGGCAGGGTTGTATTCTGTATGTGGGTTATGTACAGTGGATGGAATAAGAACAATGGAAATGTTTAATGTGTGGGTTGTTTAACTTGATCTGGTAAGAAATATTGTACTGATTTAGGGGTTTGTGTAAAGTACTGTATGGGGTATCATAAAGAAGTGTTTTTATTAAACAACATTGGAGTGTGGGTTACTGGTACCAATACTGTACTGTATGTGGAGAGACTGAGTAGAGAAGTACAGTACATGAATAAGAGTGGTGTGGGATGGAGAAAGGATCTCCTGATGGTGGACAGCAAGGACGTAGAGTTGATTTGTCTGTAACTGCGTACTAGTAGTGGGATCAAGGTGTCTGGCCGTAGACAAATGTATAGTGTTGAACCACTCGGATGACCTAATTTTTTGCAGCTTTTGTGACTCCTGTGCCTCAGTTTGGCTTTATTTCTGCCATTGCTGTGGGGTCACTTGCTGGTAACAAACCAAGTGCATCGTAACCCTCCAAGTGTATCATCTTCCTGGGAAGTTTTGGGATCTGGCCTTTAACCTATGCTCTCTGGCAGGCTGACACCACATCTGAAATAAAGTTTTTGAAAAATTAATAAAATGGTCCCATAAAAAACCTGTTGTTTAATTTTTTAATGAAATTGTCTTCACCATGAGACTGATTTACTAAAAGAAAATCTGCTTATCAAAAAATGGGACAGTGAAAAATAATATAAAATTTAAAATAATGAATTATTACAAAATCTAATGCAGTACCGTATATTATTAACTTTCCTCAAATGCATTGCTTTCTTTGGGTACCTCTGACTTCATTCATTTCAGTACACCCACTGAGGGGACAAATCTTAATACTGTGCAGTATTTTTACCCTTGCAAAATATCCCCTGTGAAGTTGTTACTTACCATTCCAAGTAGGCATATTGAGCCAGAAGATCAGTGCTGATATTGAACATCTTACTTTGGAGCCACACTTGCTCAAAATGTGATGCACAGATGAAATGCAGCACAAGGTTAGGACTGCTGCACTATCCATATATGAATGTTGACCTATACATTGAGCTCTGTTTCCTCTTGTTGGTCATGTGTTTTGAGCAAATGTGGCAGGCCACTGCCAGACAAAAGACCTCAGATACCAGTAGTGAAGGGATCAGTGAAGAGTACAGTATCAGTTCCATTCTGTTTGAAAGTGTGCTCTAAGCTGAACAAAATTGTCATGAGATAAAAAGAATAAAATATGAAGTATGTCATCAGAGTTAAGTGGTTAAACTGAAAAATTTGTGGGAAAAAAAATGTACGAGAGTATTATTGGTAGTTACCCAGGTATTGGTCATGTACTGCTGTTATTTTAACCCCAGGTTCATCATTATCTGAACCCTGTGAACTGCAAACTGCTGTTGCCCATTTCCTGCAGTCCACAATCCTCTAAATGGTGCTTTGATTGAACTAGATTAGTAACTGGTTAGTAAAGCAGAGCAAATTATATTAATCCTGCTGCATAAAGATGACCCTATCCTGCACCAGCCATCTCCAGTTCTGTTTTCTTCTGTGATAGTTGCAAGGTTGTAGTAATACAGTACAGTAGTTGTAGCCCCAGGCAAATCTGATCCTGTACATGATGGACTGCAGTATGAAGTTGTCTTCCAGCAGTCTGCATCCTCCTTTCAGGGGAATGGAAGGGAGTTGAGGAACTTTTGTTTAACCAGGCAGTGGAACAGCTTGACCATATTGGTATCACCACATGAAGGCATCCCTCTCCAGTGCTGCTCAGTTTGGATGATTTGGATAGATGGTTGGATGGGTAGGTGGGAGACAAGTGGATGAAGCGCAGTGATATTGTGATGAAGGTCAGTGGGTGGGGAACCAAGAGGCAGAAGAATTAGATAACGTGTATCATACTGTCAAGAGAAGACCGAGGTGTGAACTGCCCTACGTACTGTAATATGTGCTTTTAAATGAAAGGATGTGTGAGGGTAAGGATGGGCGGGGCATACTCCTAGGGTGCATTCTCCCCCCCCCCCAGCAGTCCTCATAATGCCCCGCTCCGCATGTCATCCTTCACCACTTCATTGCTGACACCTACCGTCCATATTAAACACATGTGATTGGTTTGGTGTAATGGTGTTAGTGGAGGTAGTTTTATGATATGTTGGTCAGTCTTGTGGATAATAGAACGTGTTTTAAGGGAATTCACATCATCAAAAGTCCCAGTACCACCATGGGATTGAACTTAGGTCTTTTTGATAGTGGACATCTCTAACTGTGCCACACACATCTGGTGTCAGCACGGAAGTGTGCTGTTTGTTTCTGACATTGTGACCTTGGCCTTGTCAGGGTACAATGAGATCGTTTTGTTTAAGTGTTGCTCGTAGAAATAATTGAATTCATGTAGTCAAGCCCAAGGAAATGAGGATGATAGGAAGTGAACAGAGCAAGAAAAAGAAAAGGAATAATTGTGGACATGAGATCTGGGGCATAAACTGGCTTTATTAAGTGAGAAATAAAGAAGTAGAAAGGAAGATAGAATAAGTAACTGAGCGTTCCCAGAGATATTGTGTTTATTTCCCGCATTATCGTACTAAGGGTCGTATTGTAGGTGGCATAAGACTTCATAGCATCTCTTCTGGGGCTATAAAGTTTGCATGTTACACCAGTTTATCCCCTTGTGTGCTACAGACTGTCTCTGTCGCTAGACTCCTCAAGCCTGTAAGGGGTGGCCACAAACAAATCGCCTCCATATTGTTTTTTTCCTCTGCCGTTTGGCTGCCTTCCTTGCAACTTGTACCCTCCACTTTCTCATACATCTCTCCGCTCCTTCACTCCATCTCATCCTCGGTTACTGAGGCAATCTCCAGAATTGCATAGATAATATAAAAGAGAATATTAAGGTGTAATATACATAATAAATAGCTAAAAGGGCGCTACGCAACCAACGCCACCTAGAATGACCCTAGCTGACCAGACCGTGGAAGTGAAGCATCAAGTTTTGGAATCAACTCCAATCCGTCGACTCATTTCGTATTATATTTTTGCTATAGCCAGTTGACTGTTTGCCTGGGATGTATATATATATTTTTCCAACTGGATGGGTAGGATAGTCTTCATTAACTCCCCACCAGACGGGCTCTCCAAATCAGTATAATCGTCTGATAGTGACATGAAAAACGGCATTAAGACGTGGCTGGAATGGAGGATTTAATCATGCACCCCGATGAATTCTTAGTAATGCTTCCTCCAGACGATTATATTTGCTTTAGGAAAGGCCTCTCGTAATACAGGTGATAGTGAAGGCAGTATCCTTCTGAGACGTCTGTAAGGCTCACCTGAAGGAAGCAAGAATGACTTTAAAATGTGTCGTCGGACTGCGGGTGTTAAAAGTACGGGTATTATCCCGAGAACGCTTTTTTTTTTTTTACTTTTTTTTTCTTTTTCTGAGGAGGAAAGTGGAGTGAGCATGCAGTCCCTCTGGTGGTGAATGGCGAAATCTATTGTGGTCGCGTCAGGGGGTTAATGTCAAGGTTATTTCAGCTCCTCCTGTGTCTTTTCACTAAATTTAATATTGCTGAAGCGTCAACGTTTCGGTTTATTGTTGCTGCTGCCAATTAATGGTACTGTAAGCTGTTTAGTTTAATGAAGTTGACACAGGTTATCAATGAAGCCGGAAAGTTTCTCCCAGTTTCTTCCAAGCAGGAGTTTAATGTAGAAGACGTTCTGGGACTGAATGCGTCATTCCGAAGTGGTGGAATGAGGGGGTGGGGGGAGACACAAGGAATGCCCAGAGAAACATGTGAAGTAGTTAATGTGTCCTTTCAGCAAGGTCTGGTGAGGAGAGACTACTAGAACTAGAATATACACATGAATAGGGACGGAAGATGGACCAAAAGAAAGTGCTACAGATAGAAGAGGAAACAGTTCACGTCTGGTCGATAATATAAATAAATAATACAAGATAAAAGCAAAGTGTAATGTCGATAATAAGTAAGGAAGAAATGCTGTGAAGTGTTGTATGTCAGTGAGAATATCTTTGCAGGTTCCCCTCTCGCTTAGTAAATAACCTGTAAGATAATATCAGGGTGTAATATGCATGCAGACCAATAAGGAGGAAGTGCTGTGAAGTCTCTTATTCCAGTGAGGATTCTGTTCTTAACTCCTTCAGTCCGATGATCTACTTTAAAACTTTTGCTACCGGTACGTACAGTCCACTTTATTCAGCTTACGATCTACTAATAATGAAGGGGTTAATAAAAGCTGTATAACCCCTGCAGTTCGGAAAGTCTCTCGTTCTTAATAAATCTGTGGTGGTAACAATAAAGTAAAAACTGACCGGACTGAATGGGCTAAAACCATAATGTGTTCCTCGTCGCCCCTTACCAGTGTGAGTATGCTTGAGCCAGGGCGTTGTCAGTACTATTGAGTAGCCCTGGGTCCTCGTAAATTAGTCACTAGGGTTAAAGGTGGACGAGACAGGCACCGTGCCAGTGTAGGCCTTCCTGCCACCGCTACTGCCAACACCTCTCCTCCTCAACCCTTCTTGCCACCGCTGCTGCCAACACCTCTTCTCCTCAACCCTTCCTGTCACCGCTACTGCCAGCACCTCTTCTCCTCAACCCTTCCTGCCACCGCTACTGCCAACACCTCGCCTGCATAGCCCTTTCTGCCACCGCTACCGCCAACACCTTTCCTCCTCAACCTTTCTTGCCACCGCTACTGCCAACACCTTTCCTGCATAGCTCTTCCTGCCGCCGCTACTGCCAACACCTCTCCTGTTTAGCCTCTACAGCCAACACCTCTCCTGCTCAGCCCTTTCTGCCGCCGCTACTGCCAACACCTCTCCTGTTTAGCCCTTCCAGCCACCTCTACAACCAACACCTCTCCTGCTCAGCCCTTCCTGTCACCGCTACTGCCAACATCTTTCCTGTTTAGCCCTTCTTGCCACCGCTACAGCCAACACCTCTCCTCTTCAGCTCTCCCTGCCACCACTACTGCCAACTCAACTCTACCTTAACCCACCCTTTGCTGTACAGTCTCCTGCCTGACCGGCGATTTTTATAATACACACACACACACACACACATACACACATTTATCTGTCTATTAAAGATCACGGGATGGATAGATACAGTATGCGGACCGTGGATAGATAGATAGATATGTAGATAGATAGATAGCAAAGATCTGTTTTGTTGACTGATATTAGCGAACAAGGGTGGGATTGTGTGGCAGGCACGACTGTCATAACATTCTAGCCACACTCACGCTGTCTCCATGCCGCTGTGTGTGTGTGTTCACTTTTCTCCTCCCCTCTCTCTCTCTCTCTCTCTCTCTCTCTCTCTCTCTCGGGGTAAAGGGTTTTAAATGCGAATTCAGATCCCTTGCCACAACGACCGCCATTACGTGGAGAAAAATGATATGATAAAAATGGCAGGAAATGAGAATACCAACAGCTACTGAGGTGTGGGAGATGAGGCAGAGAGAGAGAGAGAGTGAGGGGAAACAGAAAAGGGGGAAATAAACGAGATATTTTGGGATTAGGGTTTGTAAAGAATTTGACGTAAAA
>JAGKTI010004783.1:38393-48514 GCA_018397915.1 Birgus latro | reverse complement strand
ATTCACATCTTCAGGGGAGAGCAAAATGAAGTAGGTGGAGTATATCTGTCATATTTATACAGAGAGAGGGAGGGGAAAGTCCCAAGGCAGCTTACTAAGTCGATGACAAATATTAGTGTTCTAAATTAGATCCTTATTTATAATCAAATAGATATTAAAGTAAATAATATTACATACATATAACATAACTTTTTATATACGAATTTATGGATACCAGTGAATTATATAATTATATACCGTACAGTAAGCACAGCTGAGGAGTGTCGTAGCATTAAGTTCTTAAAGGATTAGTAGGGTGTGGGGAGGGGATTATTAAGCATGGGCCTACTGACCTACCCACATTTCTCTCTCTCTCTCTCTCTCTCTCTCTCTCTCTCTCTCTCTCTCTCTCTCTCTCTCTCTCTCTCTCTCTCTCTCTCATATTTCTGCGAATTAATCAAAGACACAGTCATGCTTAATAGACAACAGCACATGTAAAACAATGTCATTAAATATTAAGGATGTGCTTAATATTTAATGACATTGTGTTGTATGTGACATTGTCTATTAAGCAAGACTGAGTCTTTGATTAATTCGTTGTCCTCTCTCATTAGGGCCGTCCAACATCCACTACCCTACTTTGTATTTCTTTTATTACTCCATCCATATACAGACGGAACAACCACGGTGACATGACACATCCTTGTTTCAATCCAGCATTCAGGCAGAAAAATGCACTCAGTTCATCATCCACACACACTGCAGGCCTAGCGCCCTCGTACGTAATCTTCACGGTATTCAACAGCTTCCGATTTACTCCACACATTCTTAATATTTTCGACATTCCTTGCATATCCATTCTGTCAAATGCTTTCTAAAAATCCAAGACGGCAGCATGTAACTTCTTTCCTTTCTCCAGAAACTTTTCCACTAAACACCTTAATATTAATGTCTGATTTACACAAAAGCTTCCCTAAAATCTCTTTGTTCTTCTCTAACTAATTCCTCTCTTATTTCTCTAACTCTGTCAATAAGTATCCTACATATACTTTTCCTATTACACTAACAAGACAAGTGCCCCTATGATTAGCACACACTTCCTTTTCCCTTTTTCTTTTATACAGGGACTCTACCTTCCTCCCAGGCCAATCTGCACAACTTTCATATCCATTCTCATACTATCTCTCCCTCATGTTTTAGTATTTCACCACACACTCCATCAATTCCTGGGGTTTTCCCCATTTTGACTTTCTTCAGTGCTTCCATTGCTTCCGTCCTACTGATCTTTTCATCTCTTCTCATCTCCCTCCTCCCATCCATTCCCCAGCCAGGTGCCAGGGAATGGATGGAAGAAGGTGGTGGTTCTTGAAGGACGTGTGGGACTGAAGGTTTTGCGTGACTGTGTTGGCTATGTGTTTATATGTGTGTTTGTGACTTGTAGTATTGGGTGGAAGAAGAGAAGGGATGTTGCTGAAGTCCTCTGTGTAGTGTTGGGCTCTTGTTCGTTTCTTGTTTCTTTGTAAAGCTGGTGATGCAACATAAAGGTACGGGGTGGGATGAGACTTGAGCTGGACCAATGAACTGTGGGCCTTGAATAGAAGCATTTTTTTTTTTTTTATGTAAGTGATCTATATCTTTGGTTTTGGCGCATCCTACTGGTCGCGAGAAAGGGATGTAAAAGACATCACTGTGAAAGGGTTGAGAACTTTGAAAATAAAGTTTTGTTTTCACTGCTATTCTTACTTTAACGTCCATATTATACAACATTTCAGCGAACTTTCTACTTTACCGGTAACTCTCTCAAGGTCGAAACTTTTTTTTTTAATCTATTTAGCGTCAGACGATATAACACAGCTGAGAGCAAGTCGTAGGAGTCTGAAATATGTTAATACTGCCACGTACCGTCTCATGGTCGAGACAACTCTTGAATTCTGTTCCAGGTCCGATTAGGTCCATTCAGGTTATTTTTGCCTGTTTGGTCTTTTATTCAGGCTCAGTCTAGACAGTTTGAAGTTCAGGTTCATTCACACCAGGTTACATCCAGTTCGGGTCCTCACGGCCACCTGGGTCCATTCCGTCCAGTTCAGGTAGCCACTTCCATTTAGGTCAATTTTTATTCATTTTCATTATTTTAGTTCACTTCAGCCCTGTCCAGAAAAAGTAGATCAACTGAAGGTCCTAAGTCGGTTTAAGTCCTTCAAGTGTCAGCTCAGGTCCATCAGACTAGTTTAGGTCAATAGGCCTATAGATCGATTTGATTATTCCCTTGATGACATGTGCCAAGTCCAGCCCTGTTGGTCAAATGGTCGTCCAGACATGACATTCCAGATTTCTCAGTTCAGTCCTTTAAGTTCATTATGTTGATTCAGATCAGTACGGATCGTTCTATGCCATGACGATGAAGTTGTGTGCCAGAAGCCAGCTTTATCGGTGCAATGGTTACTGCGAAATAGTAATTCACAGAACAGGTTAGGCTAAGCAGAGATGAAAGAGTTGTTAGGTCTGGGCTGATGGTATGTGGTGGCGAACGACGGAGAAAGTATGCCCTGTGAGCATAAGTGTTGTAGGTCGCCAGGGGACTGAGGTGTCATTTTTGTTATATTCACCGAAGCATAACAGAAATGATAGAGACGCATGGAAAAGAGTGAGCAGGACGGACTGGCATGTTGAATGACGATGGGAATGCTGGGAAAAGCATACGCTCTGAAGATGGGTGCTGTATAAATGCAGGTAAAATGTGAGTCAAAGGTGGGAGAACCAAAAATGACAGAGTTGGGCAGAAAAGAGTGGGATGACAAGTTTTGATGGTTGTGGCTGGCGTGACTGAGCGAGGTGAGTACACCTTGTGAAGATAGGGACTGTTTGAGACGTGAGGTTGGAATTGGTAAGGGTTAAGTTCCAGACTTTTCTCCAGAGTTCGATGTATGGGAGGAGGGGGACTACAGAATGGTAGAATGGGTGTAAAAGATTTATGGGACAGGTAGGGATAATAATGTGAAATAGGTTAGGCTAATACACCCTGAGACGATGGGCAATTTAGACTGAACACCTTGGGCGTGGCGAGAATTCATATCAAATGTTACTCAAAGCATAACAGCAAGAAGGTAAATACACTTTGTTCTCGTGTATTTGGCGTCTCACGACCCAAATAACAAGTGAACAGAGGTTGCAAAACAGGATTATGGAATGTATGCAGAATGAAGGGCAGGCTATATTAAAAAGTTGAAATACCGGAGTTAGAGAGATCTGTTTTCTCAGCACATGTATAAATCCAACACACTCCCCAACACTGGACTCCATGGTGTCTCATATATTCTGCATTTTAAACTCAAGATCAAGTAACCCCTCAGGAAGAATCGTAAAACTAGTCTGATAACTGCAGGGGTGGAGGTCATGGCCGGCGGTATCTGAGGAGATGTTCGTGATCTTGTGTCTCACTGAATTATATTACGTCCGTGTGTCTCCTTGCTGGTTAGAAGATAAAGGAACTTGAATGTCACATAATTATATTCAACGTCAGTTACATGGTGGTGAGGCTGTGATGATCGGCTCTCACTAACCTCTAACCTCGCCTGCCCAGTTGCTTAAGTGTTGAAAATACTCTCCTTTATTCTCAGACGAATAGTGTTAATCCCATATAATCTGGACTCACGATCAAGTTGTCAGTAATACTGTTCCTTGTAGGGTATCTCAATGCATATAAAAAGCAACTGACAATACAGCGTGGCGGCATGGAGTCTAGACAAGAGCACAGGAGGATTGCAGTATGTGGCGCCATTTTAGGACTCCAGTTCAGCAAATCTTCATGTGTTAATGAGCAGTTGCACAGGGTATACGACTGTCATTATCATAATCTCCAATGTGTGGTTCTATTATCTTCAGTAAATGTGAAGGTGACGCCCTGACGCTGATCCTGCAGGTTACGGTTCGACCTATGACCCCCGCTATGCATGTAAAATACTGGAGCCAGTACCGCGGTGCCTGGCTGCCTGTACCGAAGAGGCTATAATCCTTTCGTGACGATGGAGTCATAGCACTAACGGAGAGGAACAAGAACGAGAGAGCAAGAGTTAGAAAGTAACAGGATGACTGGATCAATTAAGAATGCAAGTTGAAACCGTTTCCCTCTTCCACATTTATACTGAGAAAATATATATATTGTTATATTAAAATGTAGGGATGCTAAAAGTTCAAAAACAAGAGATGAGAAAACAAAAAAACAAAAGAGCATTGGGGCTGGGAGGAGATTCAGAGTTGTGTGTCCATTACTACCTTCCAGCAGCCGCAGACGTTTTGTGAGTACAGTGTGGAATGCAGTAATGGCTGTGGAGCTCTGAATCTCCTCCCATCACATATGCTGTTATTTTTGTTTAAAGCTGGGCTTCGTGAGCGTTGTCGTGTTCTCGCTTCTAATTCTTATTTACGTGACCTCATTTTGACCTGAGCCATGCCACACAGTAATCGCCTTGGTGTAAAGAAGAGATGCTGTGCTCACTCGCGGGCGAAAATAGGTGCAGCTGCTCCCATGTCGTCAGCAGGTCCTCCTTTCCGGGACCGACCTCAGTTCATGGATGGTTTTCACTCAGGTTATGTCAACCCAGTTTCCTATCATTAATTCTTTGTTTTAACTGAAATATGCCTAACAATTGTGTTGTCTTTGGGTGATCATCACAGGCACAAAAAGACGAAAGTTCCCATTATCGCTTCCCCAGACATGAGGAACTCCATTAAAAATAGATCCATCCGTGTGGAAGAAAAGACAAGATCAGCGCTGATAAACGGATGTGTACGAAGCATTTTAAACCAAGTGCCTCTGCAGGAAATCATGACTTACTTTGTCTGCTAATACCACAAAGGCATAAAAAGCTTTAAAGATTATGCATTTCCGTCTTTGCTTATGCTTGTATCACAAATTTCCTTATTTTTCGGTTTCTAATAAGTTTCTTATGAGTTATTTTGGTTTCTTATAAGTTTCTTATAAGTTATGTTTTTTTTTTAACTAATGGAAATAAGAAGCGGTGCCAAGGCACAGCAAATCCGTCCCCGGCAGTCATTTTAGTGCTGACGTATAAATACAACAAGATATCTAGTCAAAGATGTCACATTTCAAATTTGGAGTAAATCAGGTGAAAATTGACGATTTTATGCCCATTTGAAATTTTAGGCCCGGCCCACCTGACATGGACCCCCCTACCGCTTACTGGGGGGTGACACCCCTGATGTAATGACCCACTGTATAGAATGCAAAATTGAAAGACGCACATTTAGGTCGGTTTCATGTCGATATGATGAATTTGAAAGGAGTTATGGCAAATAAACGATTTTTACCCGTCCCCGTTTTTTGATATTTGGGGGGCCTACAGCCTGGGTCTTGGCCCAGTTTGGCCCAAAATTTAAGCAGGTGATCAGAGAGCCATAGCCCATCATCCCTGTAGTTTTAGTCAAAATCGCACCAGTAAATTTCGCGTAAAGTTGTTAACAGACAGACAAACAGACAGACAGACAGACAAATAAACAAACAAACCGAGTGAAAACAATACCCGAAGGGCGGGGACGGGTAATTATGTAGATATACAGATACCTAGATGTGCTGTAAGTTTTGGTTGTATGTAGTAGATTTGTATGTTGTGATGACATGTGGTAGTTACGTTACTATGGTATATGTATACAAGTTAGATGTTATGATGGTATGTAGTATGACAGATATACTGAGATGATATGTGAGAAGAGTTGTTTGCTGCGATGGCTCCTTGGCTGTTGCTAGGTATTTCTTATATGAGTGAGACTTGTTGTAATGGTGTGTGATGTGAGTTACATATACTGCATTAAAACAAGGATGGACAGGTTGTGGAGGTGTGTGACATGAGTTACACATTTTGATGGTGTGTGCTTGAGTTGTACAATATGTTATTATGATGTATGGTGTAAGTTATAGTCTGTGATGATTTATGGTGCGTATCTTAAACAGTAAGGTGGAATTACAGAGAAAATACAGTTGGATGACGTCAGTGCTTATGAGGAGCTATATGGAGGAGACAGAATAAGAGAGGAATATTGCGAAGAGGGTTATGGAGTGGGAGAGCAACAGAGGGAGGAAGAGATAAAGATGGAGGAGGTAGGGTGAGGGAGAGACAGAAGAGATGTGGGGCAGAGACGGGTAAGAATGTAAAGGAGATATGGAGAAAGGAGATGCTGAGGGAGAGACAGGAGAGAGGTCGGGGAAGTTTGAAAGAAGACCGACACTAATATAGCAAAGCAGGAAGGAGGAGGAAACAAAGAAAAGGGATAGAGGGAGGAAAAGACAGAGGAACTAGACAGATGGAGACGGAGAGAGAAAACTAAGATAGGGAGAAACAGAGGACAGGATATTCATGTTATTAATGGTGACTTGTACTGTATAAGTCATTGTTTTATTTCAGCAACAGAATACGCATATCCTACTCGGGTTATCCTCTGCTCTTAATGTTCTTATGTATATATTTTATCATGTAGGTGTCTATGTAATGGAGTAAAATGTCTCCACAGCTCCACTGGTTTATACCCCTATGTGTTTCATACAAAAGTTTAGGCAGAGCAATCATAAAATGAACTGTATAAGATTCGTTTCGTTTCGTTTCTAAGATTCGAAACAATTGTTTGGAAGCTACAAAGTCACTCTAAACACTCACACCGTTCTCTGGTAAGCATTACAAAGTAGGCAGGCGAGTTGTTGCCTCCAGCTGACGTCAGCATCCTCTACCCACCTGCGCGTGAGTTCAACACCTCTTCTTTATACCTCGCTGATGTGATTACACACACGTACACACATAATCGCGCGCAGTCCCACCACCATAAAAGTCTTTTACCTCCGTCATAGACGTGAATTAAATGACATTAGACATTTGGTGCATACATTTTCCTGGATTTTTCAGATGGAAAACAGATTTACAGCGAGGAACTGATAATGTCTGGATCTGTTCCACCCATCTTATCATATCATCAGTGTGATTGTATATATGGTCACTAGTGACCGGAAGGAGGTGGATGTTGTAGAACCGCTTAACCTCAAATATAAACCCATACTGGTCATCTGCTTTACCAGTCTTTGTTTAGTCATTGAGCATAACTCTGCTGTAGCTTCAAAGGAGAGAGAGAGAGAGAGAGAATAGGCATATAAATTGGGCATATCTTTCTTCTGAAAGACAACCCTTGTAAGGTGATCATTAACACTATCATCCAAACATTATAACCGGGAAACGAATGAAACAAGTGAGTACAAAGCAGGAGAACCATCAACTTACTGTTCACTGAGGTAAAACATAAAGCCACTGACTTGTCATTCAAACCTCCATTATTCCACCTCACAGGCATCTCACTCTGTGTTTCACTGAGTCGCTCTAGCAACACTTGCGGGTTAGAAAAAATCCACTGACTTAGAAGTAAAAAAAAAAAAATGCAACCCTCGGCATCCGTTCACTTTAGTCCCTCGACAATCCTTTTGCTTCATCTGCATCAGTAAATTGTTTTCTCGTGTTCAACTACCATGTCATATTATTTGTTTCTTCGCCCTTTACGCCTCCTTACGGCCTCTCTCTCTCTCTCTCTCTCTCTCTCTCTCTCTCTCTCAATAGACAGATAGATAGATAGATATACACCCATTACCATACTGCAAAGATTAATATGTATTATGTGCATGAATAAGGTTTATAATATTCCCTTTAGAGTTCATCACCAAGTATGCTCCCGTTTCCGTAACTATTTATCTTGATCTGTCAGTTTTATCTGTACACGGTATGCTATAAGGGTTTACCATATTTCATGCAAATATAACAAAATCTGATTAGAAGTATTGGAAGAAGCAAGAAGGAGCACTCAGACAGTACATCACTCACCACCATCACTTGGCCAGTTTATATTGGCCGACTATTTGACTTTGCCCTGTGACCGTGACCTTCGACGGATTACTCTCAAAATCGAAATGTTTCATTCTTGCCTAACCCTGAAACCTTCCACCAACTTTGGTTCAGATCAGAATATTTATGTTCAAGTTGGCTTTGTGCACTGATCATGGCCTTACACTTTTCTCTGCGGCCTTGATCTATGACTAACTAGTCTCAAATTCGAATATATTATCCCATGTTTTAAACTAAGACTTTTCACGAGCCGTGGCTCAGTGAGTTAGAGCGCTCCGCTCTGACTGAATGGTCGGAGGATCGAATCCACCCAAGGGTCATTGGTAGACATCAGGAAGGGCATCCGGTCATAAAATGCTACACGCTCAAATCCAAAAGTCCTCTACCCAGGGGCAACGCCTTGGCCCTTCGGGGATACCAGGCGTAAAACCATTTTTTTTTTCTACTTCAGATGAAAATTGTTCAATTTGACCTTGCCATATGACCTCAGTCTTTGATCTATTGTTCTCAAAAACAATAGGTCAATATTTTAAGTGCCCCTCAACCCATCCACCAAAGTCGACCCAAATTAGATCAAAACTGTTTTGGTTATTACGAGCGAGCGAAGCGAGCAACCACAGCAAAGCCATGTTTACCTTCAGCTGAGAAATGAGCGGCCCGACACGACCCGGCCCAGCACAACATGACACGGCCCGACCGCGATGGTTTTCTATTTTGTGAGATAGAGAAGAGATTCTTTCAGCAGGTAGTGGATACGTTCTTTTTTTAGCTATATATTTACTCATGAGACCATAGAAACTCCTTGGAATTCCAGCTTTCCTAGGGAATATACCGAGGGCTTCAACTGACATGCTCAACTATGAAATCGAGTTTTAAAAGATTTCCTGTTGTAATACTATGTTTTCTTGCATAAATTTAAGTTGTTTTTTTTTTATGTGTCCGACTTCGGGCAAAGGCTTCAGGGCCTATCGCCAGGACATATCGCCAAGACCCAGTAGTCCTCCTACATCTCCACATGTCACCACTTCGGCGCTAACACCCACCGTCCATAGTGAATACATGCTAGGGCTGTCTCACACAGGACTGGTGTACTGGTAATAGCGGGGGTATTTTTACGACATGTCGGCGGGTCTTCTGGTAGATTAGCAAAGTCTGTTTTTTTATTAAATTCAAATCCATAAACTGTTCCTTGCCCCAGTAGGGATTTGAACCGGGGTCCGTTAGGACTGCAGGCCACCTCTCTACCGTTTGAGCCACCGCCTTCCCCAAATATCAGATATTACCCCCGTAATTTTACATGAACGTTTTTTCTATGTTTAGGGGGTGATATCAGCAAAGGTGTGTGGGAGAGAAAGTAATTATTTTAGCTCAGCTATTCTTCTGTTATTGTTCATCAACCTCACCAGAAAAGGGAAAAGAGAAATGTTCCCCCGAGTTAGACCTTATTAGATCATACACGAGGGCGTTACCCCTCCCGGCATGGCAGCTACCGGGCGTGACTGGAACTCACGAGTCACGACCCCCAGATCCCGAGTCCGATGCAACCTCACCAGAAATGTTGAAAGTTTACACCAAGATGAAATTATGATGACAGGAGTAGGCCATGTACATAAACGAGCTCGCTCGCCAGGCGATCACAAAGCGCACTTTGCTGGCATTCTTTACACACAGACACTCAAGTCAAAGTATAACCTTGCTTTGGGACCTTGACCATTAAATGATTATTCTCAATACTGAATTCCTTCGCTCTTGCCGTACTCTTAATTGTTCCACCAAGTTTGGTTTCAATCAGATCGAAAGTGTTTGAGTTTTCCTTGCCCTGATACCTTGACTTTGACCCATTGTTCTAAAAAACAGGATGTTTGCTCCTTGGCTTACCCTCAGCCCTTCCACCCAGTGTGGTTGAAGTCGAATAAAACTCAAGTTAATTTAACACAAATCGGTAGGACATTGACCTTGCCCTATTACCTTGACCTTTGACTGACTTGTCAAAATTGAATAATTTCATTCATACTATACCTTCAGCAGTTCCTTCAAGTTTGGCCTGAACTGGATAAAAACTGCCTAAGTTGAATTTGCTAGGTCAGCGTTTGATTTAGCCCTATGACCTAGACATTTGACCTTGTGTTCTCAAAGTAACACACACACACACACACACACACACACAAACCCAAATATAACCGTCGCTTTCGTTTCGCGAATCGCGGGTGTAATGAAATAGCAACCTGTAGACCAGCTTCATGCTTCGTA
>JAGKTI010004783.1:24534-38108 GCA_018397915.1 Birgus latro | reverse complement strand
ACTCACTTTCTAACCTAAACCTTCCGCCGTACAAGCACGCTCACCTACACACACACACACACACACACACACACACACACACACACACAAATCCAAATATAACAGCCGCTTTCGTTTCGCGAATCGCGGGTGTAATGAAATAGCAACCTGTAGACCAGCTTCATGCTTCGTAGGCACCCAAGTAAAGCGCATTTAGTGCACTCACTTAAACGCAGAATATAATTGAATTACATGAATCAGGGACCTGGATTTCTAAACCGACCGTTGTGTGTCCTAATTTGGGGGTATTTCTTGTTGAATGTTTTCTTTGTCATTCACACAGGATTTACAATAGGAGATATGGAAAAGGGAGAAAAGATTAATTACAAAAGATGTCTCTTTTACTTATTTTACTGGTGGTGACCTCAAACGAGAGAGAATGGAGAGGTTTTTTGAAGTGGAGGAGTTAGATCCCTTCATTAACCCCTCTGTTAATTAGAGAAAAGCATTCCCTAAGTCGAATAAAATTATCTAGAAGTGGCAAGTGTAAACCAGTAATATACGTCATCCAAAGAGTTAAGATCTGAAATATTCCACCTATCGTAGAGAAGAAATAACTACTTCACTCCGACGTACTTTTAGACATGGAATATCTGTAGGAGCGGTTATGTCTTTAAGCCACACCCCAAGAATTTTCACATGCATGGTACTTCCCTCTAACGAATCCCCATATGGTTTTTCACTCCAGCGAAGTCCCATGTGGCTCGGCATTTATTTACTGCTTATGTATTGATTCATTATGTTCTTGCTACCCACATATGATTTTGGTCAGCTTAGGAGAGACTATTCGAACTGTAAGAATGAGATACAGTCCCCATTATTCCACTACCAGAGCTCTTTCATAAGGTGATAAATATCATCTTGAGGTAGCATGAAAGTACGCCATTGTATTGAAGGATTTTTCATTTAACTTAGGAAAGTCTTTTCAGATTGGAAGAGTGAGAAACATCTTCCATTCAGTCACTGAGTATGAGAACTCTTTCCTGTTATGAATGGAGAAACTAGAGATAACAATAAAACTAGACTTAGTCATCGTACTGAATGGTATAAGTGATGGTTGATGAGAGAAAAGACGAGTTTCAACGTCGCCTGTTGGCGAATAAATACTTGGATTGGTGAGGGACGGAAAGATCTTGCAAGTCTGAAGAGGACGCGTGAATGTAGTGATTCAGGGAAGAAAACTAGCAAGTGTTACGAATCGCTTGATAAAAAAGACGAATCTTTGAACAGTGACTGTGAAACGAATGTATAAATCTATCAATATTCATAATGTATAGTCATAAAACATTATTCTCTCCGACAAGAAGAGTATGGTTTCATCGCTGTTTGTTTGTTTGTTTGTCTGTTAGCAGGATTACTCGAAAACTAAAAGAGAGATTTGGACCAAATTTGGTGGATAGATAATCCACGTCCCAAGGAACAAATGATTAAATTTTGGGATCGATCCGCGTCGTATTACAGAGTCTGTATCAGGAAAACACTTCTTGTGAAACCCTAAAAATGATGAGAAACCCTAACCCATTATGAAGAGTAGTTTGGAAATTAAGTGCCCTTGTCAGAGAGAGGCACTCCACTGAGTGTCCCTCTAGTTTCGGATGAGCACAAAAGTCGGCAACAAGAACGGTGAAAATGGGTCGGACTAGGGTTGTATGTGAGTTGTGAAGGAAGGTTATACTCGATAAGCAATATTGTACTCTACACAGGGGCGAATAAAACCCGTGTATGAAGTCAGCAACTGTGCAGGGGTATATGAAGGTATGGAGTCGGCTTAGCACACGTAATCTTTTGCAAGCAGATTTTACAAGATATCTAATATCATCTTTCCAAGATATATCCCAAGAGAATTAAACCCCAAGTATGTTTAAGGATGATGCAGGAGGGGGCTGGAAATTATTAAACATTAGTGGATACTCCTGTGGAAGATTTTGACAGGTTGATAGATGTAAGAACTGAGTTTTTGACGCATTAAAAACAACAAGATTACATTTACCCCAGTCAGAGATAAGAGCCAAGTCAGACATTAGGTGTGCCATAGCCTCATCCCTTGTTTGTTGATGTAACTGCCGAGATGAACGCTGCGGTAAGTGAATGGAAAGTTGAAGGGTGGAATCATCAGTGTATGAGTGGATAGGGTTAGATGTACAGCTTAGAAGGTCATTAATGAATAAAAGGAAGAGAGCTGGTGATAAGACAGAGCCCTGAGGAACACCACTATTGATAGATTTTGGAGAAAAACGGTGGCCGCCTACAACAACAGCTATAGAATGACCAGAAAGGAAGCTAGAGATGAAGGCACAGCTAGATGGATAGAAACCGTAGGAGGGCAGTTTGGAAATAAAAGATTTATACCATACTCGATCGAAAACGTTTGAGACGTCAAGTGCAATGGCAAAGCTTTCACCAAAGTCCCGAAAGGATGACAGCCAGGCGTCTGATAGGTAGGTGAGAAGATCGCCAGTGGAGCGTCCCTGACGGAACCCATACTGACGATCAGAAAGAAGGTTGTGAAAGGAAAGATGCTTTAAAAAAATTTTGTCAAGAATCAGCTCGAAAACTTTTAACCCCTTAACCGCGGGTCGGGGTCGCCACTTTCGTGACGGTCGGGTGCAATGTATCATACCGCGGGGCGTCAGTTGAGTGTGTGTTATTTTTAATTCCCTCGGCCTTTCAGGTGGTGACTTGTATCATCTATCAGCACTGCTAATGTCCAACAATAGTCAAAGCTGCTAATGTCATCAGTACTCCCATCCATTGTTGACAATTCAGCCATTTTCCCCCATTCTAGACTCCCCTCCCTACCTCCCCTCCATTACCCTCTCGTGACGCCTGCTCAGCCGCTCTGCGCTAAGTAAATCTTCCCCGGATTTTTCCACTGTTTTCATCCATTGAAATGAGCCCTATGCCCTATTCTTATACAAAATAATATATATATATATATAATAAGGTAATTGATAGTGCCATACACCTGGAACTGGCTAATTATCACTTAGCAACATCCAACCTGCACTCGTTCGCTAATTTCTCCTGCTTTTTTTTCCCGTGAAATATGCCGTATGAGCTACTCTCGTAATATAAATGTATATAAGAAAGGAAGGGAGAAGCCTGAGTGATATTCATATTCACCTGGAACTACCTAATTTATATGTATTGTCTAGATTTCCTACGACTTATTTCTTAGCATGTACATTAGCAGCTGACATTTTCAACTCTGTTACCGAGATGCAGCCAGTTTGCTCTCGTCCTTCTCCGTGAAGTGACGCCCGTCCATTTCTGCCGCTTTTGCGCCTATTATAAAAGGCCCTGTGATCTCTACCCCTACTAAACATCGTGTGGGAAGCGGTAAAGGACTGTAGATATATACAAGTGTAATAAAGTAAGGAATGACAACACCAGCTGCGAATTAGCGGGAGTGGGAGGCTCATACGTGCTCGTATTTTACATTGTTTCACAGTGTTTTTTTTTAGTATGGATTCCAAACTACTTGGAAATCATTGAATAGTGTTTCTAGTGATAATATCTGGCAGTGGTATTCAGATTAGGGGATGTCGGGAAGTGTAAAGTGGAGACTTAGTTACCCAACTTCAGAAGTCTCCACAAGTCCTACGGTAGTCGACGAGTGCTAAATAAACATCCCAGGAGAAAGCTGAAGGTATGTGCCATAGGCATATTTAATTATAATATTCTAGGACTAATAACTGATTTTTGGCAAATATTTTTAAAAAGTCAGTCGGAGCGCGAATATCCCGGCGGGAATGGCACGGAGAACCTCCGACAACCCTGCGGTGTAGGGCTTCAGATGCAGGATGTTAAAGCAATTGGACGATAGTTAGAGGCTTGGGAATGGTCATCCATCTTTGAGACAGACTGAATGAGAGCAAACTTCCAGCAAGGAAAGGTGCAAGTTAATAGACAAAGGCGAAAGGGTTTCCCTCGGCAGGGTGTAAGCACAGAAGCACAGTTCTTAAGGACAACAGGAGGGACCCCATCAGACCTGCAGTGCCTTGTTGGTACTGAGGCCAATGATGGAAGAAAATGCATCAATTGAAGAAATCTTAATGTCAGCCATGAAGAAGTCGGGGGGGGGGGGGAAGTGATGGAGGAACAACATCGGAGTCGTCTATGGTGGAACTGGAGGAGAAAGTCAGAGCGAAGATATCTGTTTTATCAGTAGAAGAAATAGCTGCAGAGCCAACAGATTTGAAATTGGGAGGGAAGGATGATGAGGTAAAGATTTTAGATAGGTGGAGTAAGGAAGCTCTTCAGAGGGTAAAAGAGGTAGTGTTTATTGAGAAGCCAAACAGAAAGAATGGGTATAACCAAGGAGGGGAAGCGCAGGCTAGATGTGTATAAATATGGAGAAGCCTTGGGGAGGATGAGTGCGTGAGCCAAGTGAGTGTGTGTATGTGTGTGGTCCAGGTGAGTGAGGGTGAAATGTATGTGTAGGTCAAGTGAGTGAGTGAGCCAAGTGTATGTGCGTGTGTGTGTGTGTGTGTGTGTGTGTGTGTGTGTGTAGGTGAGCGTGCTTGTACGGCGGAAGGTTTAGGTTAGAAAGTGAGTGTATGGGGGGCAGTGTGTGGGGGGGGGATGTTTTGTTTTTGTAGTTGCTGTTGTTGTTGCTTAACCCTGGTCTGTCAACCGAATAGAATGTCCTTCAGGTACAGTTGGGTATGTACACCATATAGGTCGAACCCAAGTCCTTCCCAACGGCGAGGTGCAGAAAAATAATAGGAGGTTTGGCTTCCGAGTGGGCTACGTAGCTGTTCCACTCAGGATGTATAGTGCCAGGACGTGTGTGAACGAGGTAAGAAAGTGTGTGTGTGTGTGTGTGTGTGTGTGTGTGTGTGTGTGTGTGAAAGAATGAGTGTGTTGAGTCATGTAAGTGTGTTGGCATAGTGAGTGAGTGAGTGTGTGGAACATCAGTAACCCAGCCACGCAACAATATGGTTAAGTAACTCATCCACTCAATTTGTAAGCCGGACTAATTTACTCTCGTATATCTCCCTCGTGTTGACTTTAATTGTCTAGTGTTACCTCGACAAGTTTTATTGCCTTTTTGCTCGTAAATTAAATATATTCGGGTACAGACTGGGTCTAAAGTGCTGGTCTTGTGTTCAGACGCTCAGGTTCGTGGTTCTGGGTTGAGGTTCTCTTGTTCCTGTTCTCTAATTCGGATTCCTGGGTTCTTGATCTCGGGTCAGATACTCCCGTTCGGATTTTTGTGTTTGTGGTCTCATGTTCGATTCTTGAGTTCGGATTTTAAAGCTCGGTTGTATTCAAGGTCTCTGATTCGGATTCTCGGATTCGGATTCTCGGAATCGGATTCTTGTGTTCGTATTTCGTACTCCTGGCCTTGGATTCGGATTCTTGGATTCGAATTACCGGATTCGGATTCTCGGGTTCGAATTTTCGTGTTCACCGTATCCAGATTGGATTCACGGGTTCAATCTTTGTTCACAGAAGCGAAACTAGACTGGGGGGTTCAGAATCTTCTGTTCGGGTCTCAGTCTCGGATCCTTGTGATCATGGTCTAGTGTTCGTGGTGTAGAGCCTGAAACGGAACAGGCATGGATGTTTCACGATTAAGACCTTCACTTTGATGCCGTAATTTTTGTTTTACTCTTGCTACTGCTAGGCGGTTAGAGAGTAAGTTATATGTAATCTTCAAAAACTAGACGTTTCATACGGCACAACTGTTTATATCTGCTGAGGTACTGAGCTACATTATTTCCAAAAGTAAACCATAAGTTTCTTTACATGCATCAGTTGTAGCACTGATTTTAACTGCTGGCAACTTCCTTTCAGTTTCTGCATTACTTACTTCAGCGCAGTATGAAATATTTGTTGTAGTCCTATAAGTGTTTTTAAAAACAAGTAATAACAAGGTTTATACCCAATACAAGTTTCAAACATACTTAGTAAATCAGTTGAAAGGAGTAACAGTCACTGATCAACTTTTTGCACTTAAAAACTTATCTCCAGCCTCTAAGTGATACAGAACGGCTGATTTGGTATCTGAGTTGTCTGTATACATTACAAATTTTTCTACCTGTTTCCTGACACCGTCTTCTGTGAGGGACGATTATGACCAAGAGAGTCTCAATATTTTGTCCGTATTCAGTTTCGAACCTTCACAAAAACACACACCACTCACCTTGAACATTTCTGTCTTCCTTGCCGAGTAATTGAACACGTTCCTCCTCCACCTCCCTTGTTTTCACGCACATACTTTAATTTTTGCAATTGTTCTCCATATGTTCGAGCCATCTTTAAAGCATTTATCGTGGGCTTTCTGTCACATCAGCCTCCACATCACATTCCACATAAAGCCATCCATTTATCCATCTGTCCCTCCAGGTTATTCCACTAACGCTTATTCCTGGACCCTGATAGGCACAGAAACGTCATTGTTGCTTAGTTACCTACCAACTTAACGACTTACCAAGGGACCGATTAAGTTTAGCCGTTTGCAGTCCCCTTAGAGCCTCCATGACAGTTACAGAGGACCTCCTACTACCCCCTTATAAAGTTATACTCAAACACAGGCAACGCTACGCTGTTGCAACCTTTCTCTGACCAAGCACATACCCCCCACCTCCCTGCACCTAACCAAGTGCATAACGGCCCTCATCTCCCCCCGTATGTATAACGCAGAGATATTGAAACTTAAAAATTTCAGTAATTTATCCATGGTAATAATGAAGTTACGAGCAGATTTGATATTATGACTTGTGCTTTTTTCATTTAGTCAGCCATTTTTATTATACATAATAGGTAGTCATGAAACTTCATACATAATTATATAATTATATAATCATTTATCATGAACAATTTCTGCTTCCTAGGTGTAATGGTTGCCATGATTTACTAAAAAATAATAATAATAATGCATTAAAATGACCAGTTTTATATATTTTTGCAATTTTATAACATTAATCCTATGGAATTCTAACTACCAAAAGTACCAAGAGACATATTAACACAAATTCCTGGAGAATTTGAAGCCTTGACCTGCATTAGTTTCTGAGTCCTAGCCCAGAAACGAAAAATTATTTATTGTTTACTTTTTCATTATTTTAAAAAACTACTTCAGACACAGCATTCTTCCTATTAAAAGGCACCAGTTCACACTATGACACATAACTCTGTGAAATTTCATGACTTTATAGTGGATGCTTCCTGAGTTGTGGCCCGGAAACAAATGATCTACACTCGGCCAGCCGCTTTGCCACCCTGCCGTCCAGCTGCCCTGCCGTCCAGCTGCCCTGCCGCCTAACTCTACGGACGGACACCTATTGATCCCAGTGATAACAACACCCTCCTCTGACTTTATCAGGTAGGGGGTAAAAAGATTCTTCAGCTGAAAATTTTTATATATAATTTGAGATAATTTATGAATTTAAGTAACGTTAACTTACATTTTTTTTTTTCAGATTAGGCCTCATATATGTATAGATGGACAGACAGATACACAAACAGATAATTGACTGATTGACATCTAAATCATGCTTTACATAAACCTCAAGGTAAATCATATCCACAAAACAGGTCTTAAATTCTTATTAATGTCTTTAAAATCATTATAAATGACTTGTTATTTTCACAAAGATTAAGTTCAAGAATACCAAGGGTCTGGCAGCAACCGGTATGGGTGTTCATGTTTGTAGTTTATCTTAACTGCCTTCACTCTTGGACTTGTGTATCTCATTGCTCGTTCATCGTTCACTTCTGAGCATGGGTGTTGAAACTACTATGAACGATAACACACTCTTTGCTCCTAAGAGGTCTTCTTTATCCCATCCACCCGGACCTAGTAGTAGCAGTAACAGTAACAGTACTAATAGTAGTAGCTGTAGCACCAGGATTATCTGAACATGAAGCTAATGGACTGCTGGCTGAAGGTTCTCTTTATTCAGTAGTCCATCATCGTGCTTGGGGGGATCTGGGAGGGAGATGAGGGTCGTTTGTATAACAGGGCAGTTGAGCCGCACGGTTTATCATCGCCAGCACATGATTGGGTCTCTCTCTCATACTGTACCTGGAACTGAAATAGGGATCTGGAGGATCAGTTCAAAATATGAGTGTCATAATGTGGGAGAACCATTGGACCTAACAAAAATTTAGTATCTGACTCAACTAACCTGGTGTAGTCGAGAGCCAATAATCCAAGCCATTTTCTTCTTTACTTCGTAGCACTTTTTCCCTTGCGGTATATTTTGCACAGTACAGTTAAATATCGTATTGTATGTTATATATACTGTATATTTTTTTTTTAATATCGACACAGTGTGCATCAGTAAAGGTGTTAAGGCAAAATAAATTGTTGAGAAAGAAATGTAACGAAATCTCCAAAGACGCTCAGACTGTTGCTATATATATTTCTTAAGACATTCCAAACTCTTTCATGATCATGTCGTCTCCAATACTTTACACCAACTAATGATTTCATTCAACCGAGTGAGTCATAAGCATGTGAGAATGTTAAAACTGTTGCAATAACCTTATGATCGGAATAACGCTAATAAATTTTTCCAGATAACGCCAGACGATTTTATTCAGCTGAGAGTGAGTAAAGGAGCCACAGAATGTTAAGAAGAATAGACTTATCATTAACGAATCTGTGAATGGTAGTGTTTGAATGTAATGACCCATACCTACCACAGTCCACGCCTCAATACCCTGTCACTTGGTCCGGGAAGACGGTAATAATTTTTCAACCTCTTCAACCCGAGACCATCTTTTTACTCGTATTGCTGAACCCTCGTAATGGGGAACGGATTAGAAAAACCTTTATCACTGAGCTACTTCCAGAGGGCTGACTTAGAATTTACCCTTTGCAGCCCCCCTAGAGCCTCCAGGACAATTATAAACCCTTTCCTAGGATCCCCCTAGATGATCTTTAGAGGCACCCTTGTTTGGAGTCCTTTTTGCCCTTTTTTTTTTTTTTTATCCTTTCAAGGCCACGAGCACCATGAAACACGGTTTGACTTTCCCACAGAGATGTATCAATGTCTGTATTTCTTGTATGTGTTTAGTCTCTTAATGTAGATTTTTCTTAACCCCTTCCCCGAGGAAACGCTGACAAATACCTTGTCTTTTATCATTTGTTTTTGTTTCTCATAGACGATTATATTACGCTTGGGACAGACCTTTCCAACTGCAAGGCTTACTCTTACCCTTCATTAAATCCATTACTGCGAAGTCTTTTTAGATGAATACGGTAATCTGACCTCAGCTACAACAAAATGAAAAGGACGTCCTCAGAGTGAAGGGATTAAGTGATGTGAAAGGCTGTTTGCTTATAGTTTCATATTCACTCAAGCACTTCACAGCCAAACTAAAGTAAATATTAACGTGGAGAAATCAGACGAGACAAGCTTATTCTCAATGGCACTTCACTTCAACTGAGAATTGGTTATCGCAAAAATTGGTTAACCTCTTGATTCCATTAGATCTCTTTTTTTGTTTTGTTTTTTCTTTTTATCTATAGGTGAGTTTCATTTGAGAGACTTTTCAAATGAGAGGGGTTATATATAGCCTTCAATAATCCCCATTGTACAAGAAAGCCATCCAGAACTTAATACAACTGTCTAGAGGTAGCAAGAATAAATTAAAGGTGATCTCACTAGATTCAAACAAGCAGTCCTTTTTGAACGCTGCCACTGGTAACGCTCTTCAGTCACAGTGCCTTCTGGTAAGCACTCAATTAACCACTTTATTACCAGCGGCCCTCCTGAACACAGAACTCTAGTCGTAGTAAGAGTAAAACAGAACAAGCGTCATGGCAGTGAAGGGGTTAAGGAGGTTGTTCTAAACCCCTTCACAACCAGAGGTCCTTTAAGGTGAAGGAAGTGGTGTGGCTGTAAACAAGGATATAACAGAAAAGTCATCATCGCAATGAAAAGAGTTAAAGGAACTTGTTTTAATACGTTCGGTCAGAGAAGTATTTTTTGTGCTGATGATATAGACGGACTGCAACTAGAATAAAATTGTCATTGTGAAAGGGTTACATGAGGTTATTTATAAAACGTTCTTAATCCCAGAAAGCCGTATATAATTTCCTAGTCATCGTAGTGCTATGGCTCTTTAACACCATGATGTTCTTATATTCTGTATCTCAAGACGGTATGATTTTGCTCAGAAAAAACATTTCAAACTGGGTGGATAAACTATTGCTCCTTCACTGCTCAAGATCAGTCCTAAGCTAAGTGAAATCATCTGAGAAAATCCTGATTAAAATGGAAGAAAGACTCCATTGTAAAGAGAGGAATGAAATTAAAAGTTGAAGTCGTGTAGGCT
The DNA here is from genome assembly GCA_018397915.1 of Birgus latro. Lineage (NCBI taxonomy): Eukaryota > Metazoa > Arthropoda > Malacostraca > Decapoda > Coenobitidae > Birgus > Birgus latro. The sequence continues at coordinate 27,773 of JAGKTI010004783.1, read as the reverse complement.
CTGTTCACTATTTCAAAATTGCCATCTCTCCGTCCTGAACGTTGATCTGTAACAAATAGATGCAAAAGGACGAAAATTTCCGTGTGAGTGAACTATAGAATTCAGTAACGTTCATCACGAGAACCTTAACAGAAATGCAGGTGAATGTTACTACAGTATTTTACCTCCCCAGTTTTTTCTCTGTAATCAGTTCTGGAAGATTACATCATTTTTGGCAACTTGACCTGTACCGTTGCGCGAGATTAAGCCTGTCCGTGTTTCTGTCTGTCTGCTTACTCCGAAGGTCTTCCATTACATATAGTTTTCCAACCATGATTTTCAGGAGGGGGTCCGCCCCCTCACCGAATTAGAAATTCTCAGTAATAGTGAAAGGAGGGCAGATATGGCTCTGATGTCTTAGTACATGTACTGTACAATGCATTCTCATCCGTAATGCGACATTTGAGTATGAGCCCCAGAGATGACTGGGGTGGCCAGCCCCCTCCCAAGAATAAAACCGCTCAGAAATAGAGGAACGTGAGCAGATGCATTTCAACGAAGGTCTCGGGTCAATTTGTTCTTGATAATGTCTTCAAAGAAAAAAAAATCCACCCTTATTTTTGGGGGGATCAGCCTCCTCCAAAACTTATATAGGATACAAAATATGGGAAAAAAAGGCAAATATCGCTCTGATATCTTAGTACATGTAATAAAAATTGGCTCCCATCCGCTAACTACTACTACTACTACTACGACTACTACTGACTGTATGTATCCGAGATATCACCACTTTCCATATGCCACGATTGCAGTCACGTGGCTTTTACATCGGGAAGCAATCTTCTTTTATGGCGCAGTAATAGTATTTTGTGCTTTTTTCAAATATGCATGCATAACGTAGGACTGGCCATGCACGTTCCATGTTTCCTCTGAATGCGCAGAAACTGTACATCTACTTAATTTGTAATATAAATATATGATGGGTATGCAATTCATTGCAATATTTTGCCAACTCTTGCAAAACCTATTATTGCCATCTCCACATCTTGAACGCGAGGCTGTTACAAAGCATTAATGACAGAATATGGTACTGGTCACAAAGATGTCCTATTGAAAAGATGTCAAAACATGGTATTTTCTTATTTGGCCACTGAGATGCAGGAAATACAGTATGCTGCCAAATGGACGAAAATCCCCTCCAAGCCAAATTGAACGAACTATAATGGCTCTGCAGGGTTGCTTTTGAGTGTACCTGTGCTGTATGTTTACGTTTGTGGTCGGTGTTGGTGCGGGTCCCGGAGTAATATTCTCCGTCAACTCGGCACAACTGACGATGATTTACATGGCATGGGAATAGTGCAGTAAATCAGTTTAGGCGGGGTAGTTGGCTTATTAGGAGTGAAAGTGGAAAAATAATGATAACGATGGTAAGAAGCGATCATGAAATGGTTGTTTAGATGTTCATTTGCATATTTGCTTTACAAACACAGTCTTATAAAGGCGATGACTCGCATCCCCTGTGGTATGCTTATCTCTTTTTCTCGTGTACATTTTTTTTTCTTTTGAGAAATTCTTTCAAAAACATGCACAGTATATACATTGTTCTCATTAACACCAGTACAAGTTACGATAATTCTCAATACATTTTCAGTATCTCGCATTTTATATACTGTATATGCAACTACTATAGGCTAATATCCTTCTAGCGTGGCCACTTACATGTACACTGATGCAGACAAATGTATTTCATAAAATGCAGATAGAGCAGAGCTGGCAGTGATCTTATTCTCATCTACTTCTTATGAATATATTTCAAGGATATTTTACGACGAACTTCGTAACTTAGCCACACAAGCAACAACAACTGCCCAGAAACCTCAACAGTGAGTACGTAAGATAAAAATTATGACCCATATTCACGTACATTTCTTCACACGTACACATCTTCACACACAGTACTTTCTGGTTGCTGTAGTCACCGTGCTCCGATTATGGTGTTTTCTCACACATTTACTGATAAGTTCATCAGTGACTATAGAGGCCAGTTCTTCGCAGTCACTGCCTACCACAGTTAGGACGCTGAAATTCTTGGTTACGACAACACTGTGCTCGCCATGCGTATTTGGGAGGACATTCCTACCGATGATAGGTTTTCCGTCCAGTTTCTATCTCTTCCACTCCTTAATGGCAGTGCGATCACTGCAGAGCTCTATCGGAGAATATATTTTCAACTCTTGTTGGGTCCGTTTTACTCCTTTTATCTGCTGAAGCTGGAAGGATTCTAGAGAGGGGCGTCTTCACGTGTAGCACCGATATAGCCGGAAAATTCCACTCCATGGTTATACAAACATCCTCCGGCTCATTCCGTCTCCGTGGAAGTGAGACGGCATCTCCAGCCTGCGGTCTACTAGTTTCACGCTCAGACGGATCTGGGACCATAACAACAATAAGTGCTTTTTAATGTGTTCCTTGCACTGCATCTTGTGACCGCTGACTCATACTCTTCCATCAAGGGGTTGGTCATAAAATAATCGGCAAAGTAATCTCTCTTCGGCCATACGAACGACGTGGTCCACTTATCGTAGACGGTGTTTAATCAGAACTGACTCTACACTGGTACAGTCCTACTAGTTTTTTCAGACTGTTACATGGGAGACACTTTCTCACCAGATGACACTCAAGGTGGCTCAATCGGTAGAGAGGTGGCCTGCGGTCCCACGGACCCAGGTTCGAATCCTCGCTGGGGCAGGGAACAGTTTAAGGATTTGAAACTCAGCAAATCAGGCTTTACTGATCTACCAGAAGACCCGCCGACATGTCGTAAAAATACCCCCGCTAATACCAATACACCAGTCCTGTATGAGACAGCCCTAGCATGTATTGAATATGGACGGTGAGTGTTAGCGCCGAAGTGGTGACATGGTATGTAGGAGGACTGCTGGGCCATGATAGCAGGCTGTGAAGCCTATGCCCAGAGTCGGACATAAAAAAAAAAAAAAGATCTAAAGTCATCCGATACGGAATGCATCAAAGGATTTTACGTGGTTTCTTTATGCCGTCCATGTTTCATAATGATACAGTAAGGTCAAGATAACCGAAGAGTGAGGGGATGGTCTCTCTTCTCAAAAGCGTTTCGATAAAGACGACTAAACGATGTTGCTGTTGTTTTGAGACGGTACTTTATCTCCTCAACATTTGGAAACTACACAAATATATAAAGGAAGGGACATTATCTATCTCCATTCCTGCGATTCTGTATA